>JBAMJV010005000.1:0-189490 GCA_037951105.1 Echinarachnius parma
ATTGAGGTGTTGTTTGTGTTGTTGTATGTTAGTTTGTGTGGGTTGAGTGTTGTGTTGTTGTGTTTAGGGTGTAGATTGTAGAAGAGGAGATTTGGGTAGGGTGTAGGGGGAGGGGGTGTTAATTGAGATTGGGTGATTAGGTGTTGGGATTAATTTGATGAGTAGTGGGAATTAATGTAGGTGAGAGGGTAGGGGGGAGGATTGTTGGGGGTATGGTTGGGGTAGTTGAATATGAGGAGTGATAGGGGAATTGGTTGGGGGGGGATGGGGGGGGAGGGGGATGGGGGTTAGTAATAAATGGGATTGGGGTGAAGAATGGAAGAGGAGGTGTATGGAGTTGTGTTAGGGGGGGGGAGGGGGGAAGAGGGGAGGTGGGGAGGGAGGGGGTGAGGGTATAGTGAGGAAGATTGTAGTAAGGATGAGGTTAGGATTATTGTGGGGGGGGGGGTGAGTGGGGGTGGGGAGGGAATTTGTAGGATTTGGGGGGGGGGGGGTGTAGGAGGTTTTAGTGAAGTATGTGGGGGTTGTTGTTTAGGGGGAGATTAGTGGGGGTGGATTTTGTTATGTTGATGTTTGTGTGAGTGAGATGGGTGTGTTTGAGGAAGGGTGTGGATGTTGGGGGGGGGGTAGATGATTTGGGGTGGGGGGGGGGAAAAAAGGTGTATGGTGGGAAGGGAGGGATTTTTAGAAGTAAATAGGGGGTTGATTTGGTTGGGGAGAAAATTAAGTGGTTGGAAGGGTAAGGGGTTGGAAGGGTAATGGTTGGAAGGTAAGTGGGGGGATGTGTTTGGGGTTTGTGGTTTGTTGGGGGGGGTGGGATTGTATATTGTGGGGTATGGGTGGGTATTGGTATGTTGTTGGATGATTGTGGTTTGGGAGGGTTTTTTTAGGGAGGGTTGGGAGGTTAGGTTGGTATGTATTTGGTGGTTGGGGGGATGGAGGGAATATTTGTGGGGGAAGGGGTTATTGGAGGGTATTTTGTTTTTGGTGAATGTGTAGTGTGTTAGGATTTGGTGTATTTGTTGTTGGGATGTGATTGTGGGTGGTGGGGGGTGGGTTGGGTTGATGGGGGGGGATTGGAGGTTAAGTTTTTAAATTTTTGGATTTATAGGAGGGATTTTTTATTGTGGTTGGTGGATATTTAGAGGAGTGGATAGTTGTTGTTGTAGGGGAATAAATTTTATGAGGGGTTTGGGGTGGGATGTTTAGGGGTTTTGGGGAATGGGTGGAAGAGAGATGAAGTTGGAAATGTGTATTTGTTTGTTGGTATTTTGTTGTAGTGTATGGTAGTTTGGGTGTTTTGTGAGGGGATATGTGGTTTTTGTGTTGTTAAATATTTTTGCTTTGTAAATATGCAATTTATTGTTCTATGTTCCCTGTAAAAAGGTTAATGAAATAGAAAAAAAACTTACATAACAATACCCCTGCTTCGCTGGACTGTGATGAACCCCGTCTGTATCTGAGACTTCTGCTTGCTTGGCTTCAATCCTGACGTCCTGAAATGAGATTTAATTAAACAAATAGCAAGTTCAATTTGTCATGTTGTATTACATGCACTCGTTTGACAAATTAATCTAGATATCAAACTTTATAAAATAATGCCCTTTTCATAATCACGACATCACAAGTCAAATAACCATTTAAAAGAATATTTGATCTGTAGAATAGATAGTGTGTAATGTATGGGAACATGTATGATAAGTAAGACTTTTATTATTTAGTGTTGCAACACTGACAAGTAGCAGTTAAGGTAGCATAAACATTTTATTGATCTCATGTTTATTTTGCTCCAATCAGGCAACCAAATCATATATTGGATATTCATGGTTATTGGTCATGGTGGTCACAAGCAAATCACCAATTCCTATCAATGTCGTAATTCAGGGAGCCCCGGCCCGGGCCCTACCCCCCCCCCCCCCCCCCCCCCCCCGACACACACACACACACACACACACACACACACAAGCAAGAAAAAAGGGTTAATCTGTGAAGAAAGCACAATTATCATGTAATGTTAATAATGTGTGCCCCACCCCAAGTCAGACCACGCTACGCCACTTTTTCAGATTATAAATGTATCTGCATCTTTACTTTCTACAGTATATGCTTGCTGACCAACTATAATAAGGTATATATTGTAACATAATACCCCCTCCCCAAACCCTCATAAATAAAGGAATGCTCCCACCTACGTATGAATATTAAATGCAGGGGCGTCGATCCTGGGGGGGCAGGGGGGGGCGGTCGCCCCCCCCCCCCCCAATGAAAATATTAGGGGGGGCGAACATATCATTTCGCCCCCCCAATAATTCCGAAAATGAGGAAGAAAAAATCAAGTGATATAATGCCAAAGAGGGAATAGACACATTTACAATAATTAATCTTCAAAATAGCCGTTTTCTAGTTTGAAAAGGACTGTAAATCTCTTTTTTGCCGCGCGCTTCGCGCGCATATAGTTTATCATATTGCAAGTTTCATTTGGGTTGCGGGAACTCACATGTGTTGGGCAGTGTAATTTCTCAAACGCACACCTCACACGAAGTTAATTAAACCCTCATCTATAGATAGCCCCCCCCCCCCCCCCGTCACATAAAATAAAATAATCTGAAATATCATTTCGGTCCATATGCGCTGAACGCAAATCATATTGGAATATTATCATGTCCCCCCACATTTGAAAGTGGTGAAGATTGTCCCCCTCCCTTTGTCATTATGTATGTTTGGTTCCATACTTATATACTTCATATAACGTGAAATTTCTGTCTCAGGTGTGCACCAAATCGCACAATTTCACACCAAAAAATACAAAAGCTCCCTACTGTGGGAGGGGGACACCCCCTCCCACACCCTCCCCCGCTCGGTCGCTTCGCTTCCTCGCAATGTCTCCCCTCCAGTTTTGAGAAGTTGTTGACGCCCTTGCTTAGTTTCATGGGAGCCCAATGCCCGAGACTATATCGATGGCTCTATAGTAATATAGGATCACGTAGATCCATCTCATGCAAGGCTCAATCTTTCCTCGCTATGCCCTTTAAAAGTACGTTACGAGTATTATAGGTTAACTATTTTATACAATTTTTACACCCATGATAGGAGTTGCAAATGTCTGAAATCTAAAAGCTTCCGGGGGCTCCGCCCCCTGGACCCCCATTATTGTCCCCAAATGTGGGTGCCCCCCAAATCAGGTCTTCGAGCCATCAAGACACTTTCAATGAGCGCATAATAAAACTTCCGGGCATGCCAATGTGGGGCTTTTAGCTCCCTCAGTGGTCACTCGGGAAAATTTGTTCAAATTTCGCCCCCCCAATATCAAAAACGGATCGACGCCCCTGAAATGCCCTTGGGTTTCAATAAATAAAAAAATACATGGCATGGCCGGGTGTGGTAGATCTATGGAAAAGAGCCTCAATGAAAAGGAAAGCACTGCACTGAACACAAAGTGCCGCCATGGTTGACATTAATTCAAATTAGTAACTAAGTATCATGTGAACAATTGTTGTATAGGCCTAGTATAATGTTATGAAAAGAACGACTACCAATACATCAACATATCAAAACATATTTGTAGAGACAGTGTCAGCATAAAAGGCAACATACTGTAATTAGCCATGTTATTGTAAGGGCTTAGGCATGCATAATACAATCGGTGAAACCACTGGTGAATGACTGCATACTGTATTGTGCGCGTACTGCATCCGAAACAGCTGATCAATCAGCTGATCACACATTTAAAACGTAACATCTGAATCTATATTTAGAACATGCACGGTAAATTATAATCATGCGCTGCATAATTATGCATAATTATACGATACCGAGTCGAGTGCTAGATAGACAATAGGCTTAACTTAGATGCAGAATGTAAAATGTGGTCGTCCTATCTAGGCTTTGTCTCTTAAGACTCGACATAGTCTACACCGAGAAGAATACGATTTTGATATAGGCCTTAATTTATCTAGTGATTGTACTACTATTAGTATTAGTATTCTAATTAGGGGTTAGGCCCACAGTATACTATAGACTAATTTTTGTTAGACCTCCGTCCTAGTTTATTCCTTTATTCCTGTAACTATTGTCGTGGCTAGTCCAATGTCAATGGTAGCCTATTGCAATATCATAATCAATGTAGGTATGCAGATCTAAGACTAAGTTATATAATAATGGCTTTATTTTTAGCCCGAGCCTCAGCCCTTATGCTAAGGCTAGCCTAATTACGCTTAAGACTTAGGTTTTCACAACGTAACCAGGCGCACACCGCTGATTACACTTTACAGTTATTTCATAGACTATTTTTATCCATGATCATGTGACATGTCTCTAGTGAGTAGGCTAGTGTACTGTCGCATAATTGACACAGCCCAGTCCTGATGATCCCTTTTAGTTTTATAATTATAATTCGATATTAATTTACATAAAACTTGAATTTTAAAACTAAAAATGTCAGAACAAATCTAAATCCCATCCAAACTCATAATTTGGTTCTACTATTTTAATTTGTACCAATTACTTACTTCTACTTTCTAGCTGTAGCCTCTAGACTAGTTAATTACTTAAATGTTTAGCCTGGTTTAACCGTTTAGTTAGATTTACTTTCAACCTAGTCAAGTAAACTAATACTAATAGATTAGTATCTAGAACTTATAGTTTTAGTCAAGATGAATTATATGAGTTCAAGATCGAGCACACTAATATTAATAAGCCTAGCCCTGGCCTAGACAGAGTTGACCGTGTGGTACTAGTCCACGCAGTCTACATTCTTTTTCTAGTTGTTACCTAGTCCTTTTACTTGGGACTAAAAAGTCTAGACTAAAGTAAAAAAAAGTAGTAACTAGTCTGTTCATTACGCTGTTTTTGCCTAAGCGTTAACCTTAGTTAGGGCCTTGGCTTAGGGCTAGGCTAGCATAGCCCTGCCCCTAGCCTAGCATCATTCATATTCATAGTCCGTATCGTGTAGATTCACTACGCCGTACTCGGTAGTCCTAAAATTCGAACAAAATAATAAAGGCCAAGTATAACTAGCCTATATTATATAGACTAGTATAACCTTGTTGTCGCATACAATCCTATACACCACATTCTCACGGATTTGTTCCCCTAGGCCTAGGGCCCTAGCCCTAGGGCCTAGGCCTAGTTCAGTCTGGCATTGTGAAGTTGTGAACCCTCTCAGCTCTGATGGGTCTTCAAGCCTTTACTAGGGCGCTACGGGCACTTCCACAAAGCCTCGCCGGAGCGCTGGGCTAGATTATCCTGATGAACTGTGCAACACAAAATAGACACTGTTATGATCGAGTTAGCACGCTTGACATGAACGACGAAAACATGATTCTTCTCTTGAAAAAGTAAAACTCACTTACCGTTTTGACAATGTGTTTCCTCAAAATCATCCAACGTTAAGTTCTGTTTCACATGGTTATTGTAATCTCTGGAGGAACAGTAAATAAAGACGTCTTTCCCGATGATTTGTTTCTATCACCACATTCATCGACGCAATTTTTAAGCGAGGAAGACACACACTTGAAATATCTCCTCCAGCGTTTTAGCCACGCCCACACGGACACACCCTTGTTCCTGATTGGTCAAAAAAAAAAATTCGCAGCGAATTTTGGAAAAAATCGCTCCTCAGAGCGATTTTATAAATTCGCTAGCGAATATTCGCCATGCAAAGCGAATTACCGCTACATAGTGGGAACATTCTAATACAAATAACACTAATTTGATCCGTGCGAATATTCGTGCGAATATTCGCGCGGAAATTCGCGCGAAAATTCGCTCTAGTGGGAACGCAGCTTTAGGAAGACTGTCAGCAAAACAAGGAGGGACAGGATTAGAAACGAACGTGTTAGAGAAATTGAAGGGCATGACGTGATTGTCCCATTAGCTTGTCTTCCACCATCGTGGTGATCAATGTTATCATTTTTTTCCCCGTATCGACCACATTCTTATCAGTTTATTACTACTGTCATCATGTATGTGTGTCAGTGCGCCTAACAGCTGCCTGCACCCCTCTCCTGATCTTTTGATTATTTCTACTGACACACTTGGACTTATTTGATAATTTATATACCATTCTGTTTTGGATGTATCCCTGACTCTACTAGACAGTTTTGGTGTGATTTCATTCATGAATTTGGATGTACTGCAAACGTAAAGTTTTCCAAGTTTCTGCTCATAATATTGGTACCAGTGGCCATCTTATGTACAGTGTCTTGCTTGATCCATTGACATTCACTCAAGCATGCTGCTACACCTAAACTCTTGGGACTAACAATGGCAGGTTGGAGGATTATCCCCCTTGTTCTCTTTCTTCTGTGCTGGTCTGTCACTTTCAATGGTGGCGGCCTGAATGGACCAATTCAAGTCAAGAAGAGCTCAACAAAAGTGAACTCACGTGTGTATATTTGGAAAAGAGTCCTGTACTATACTAACAGTACAAGCAGTTTCCGCACTTATCTCGCAAAACATGGCGACATCCATCCAAATCCAGGCCCAATCCAGGGTAAAACTTCACTCAATGAGTCAGACAATATCACGGACTCGCTGGTTGTTCATGCACAGCTATGTTCCCCAAAAGGAACTTTACGACGCGGCAAAGATGAACTACTCAACCTCAAGCACCGTAGTGCTACCTCAGTTGGTGAAGACGTATGGAAAACTATCAGATCGCTTGAAATCTCATCGAAGCGGCCCACTCATCGAGGCGTCAAAGGAGGACGCAGAATTTCAAAGCGGATAAGAAACATCCCAGCTGGGATCAGAGAACCATTGGCAACCACATCTGAAGCTGTAGAAGTCGCATCAACACTACAACAGGTGACCCGTCACTCTCAATTTGCACTATGGAATGCACGATCGATAAAGAACAAGATTCATATGATCTCCGACCTAGTTGCTTCCAACCATCTTGATATACTGGCCATAACAGAAACATGGCTAACTGGAGATGCCCGTGACAATCGCACCTTGGCAGACCTAAGCTCGTCGCTGCCCTCGACATCAGCTCCTGCACTCTCCTCGTAGCGACAGATCTGGCGGCGGTGTGGGTGTGTGCATCCATAAGAACTTCAGCGTACGTGTTGAACAACTACATGAGTCTCCTGAGTCCTTTGAGTACATAAAAATGCTTATCACCCGACATGAACAGAAGCCCTTGCGTCTGGTTATCGTGTACCGACCGCAAAGGACAAAAGGCCGAAGACCCACTGTGCCTATATTTTTCCAAGAATTTGCCAGTCTCATCGATGGATTGCTGACAGAGCCTCACAATCCTGTTATTACAGGAGACTTTAACTTTCATCTCGAAAATATCAACGACAATGAGGCTTCCACTTTCTTGGATTTCATTACATCAGCAGACCTCAAACAGCATGTTAACTTTCCCACCCACCTGAAAGGGCGCACGCTTGACTTGATCCAAACTCGTACTTCAGATGACATAGTATCTCAAGTATCCTGCACCAGTTACCTACCATCGGATCATGTAGACCTCCTTTGCCAACTCGCAATTGGCAAACCCCCTCCTGTGAAAAATGAAATCAGTTTTAGGAAGTTGAAAAACATTGACATAGATTCATTCCGCAGTGACATCCGAAACTCAGAACTGTACATCTCTCCACTTGACAACGTAGATTGCCTGATCGAGCAGTATCAAACCACACTGCGGAACCTTCTTGAAGAACATGCTCCTCTTGTAACTAGGACAATCACATCTCGACCTCGCTCACCGTGGTTTAATGAACGCTGTCGGGAAGCTAAGCAAAGCCTACGAAGACTGGAAAGACGCTGGCGGAGTTCTACTATAGAACTAGATCATCAGATCTTTGTTGAAGAAGCTGCGCGATACAACAAACTTCTATCTCAAACTAAGAGGGACCACTTGTCACTTGAACTGGAGGAATGTGGTCCTCGTGAATTTTTTCTCAAAGTTGATAGACTGTGGCATGTTGGGTCTTCTAAAACCCTTCCTAAAAGTGACGATGGGAATTCTTCATTGGCTTTGCTACATTCTTCGCCGATAAGACTGATAACATTGTTAAGTCCCTTCATGACACCAATCAACATGACCTGAACAGTTTTGCTGAGCGGGAAACTCATCATAGATTTAATGAGTTTTGTGCTGTTTCACAACGTCAAGTGGAATTGGTCATTGCAAGCTCAAAATGAACTACATGTGGACTCGATCCCCTTCCTACTGATCTGCTCAAAAAATGTACAGAGGAACTGGCTCCAGTCATCGCCAACGTAGTCAACTCAACAATGAAAAATGGATATTTCCCAGAAACGCTCAAACATGCGCACATTACTCCACTGTTGAAGGCAAACAAACTTTATCAGGATGAGTTAAAGAATTATAGACCAATTGCTCATCTGAAGTTCATTGGAAAAATAATTGAAAGATTGATTGTAAGTCAACTTCAAACATATCTGATGAAAACAACTTGTTTACTAGCGCCCAATCTGCATACAGACCGAATCACAGCTGTGAGACCGCAGTTGTTCGAGTTGTCAACGATGTTCTGCTGGCTCTAGATAGAGGAGATGAGGCGATCCTTCTTCTCCTGGACTATTCAGCGGCCTTTGATACTATAAACCAAGATAAACTGTTGTTAAGGCTAGAAAAAAGATACGGATATGTGGTAATGCATTGAAATTGATAAGCTCCTATTTGGAAAATAGAACTCATTGTGTTGTTATTGGTGACTCTAAGTCAGATCTTCATTCTAATTCATATGGCGTCCCTCAAGGGTCTGTGATAGGTCCTCTTGCCTATAGTCTGTACTCTGCCCCAATACAAGATATCATAGTTAAACATGGGTTGAATTGCATGATGTATGCAGACGATACCCAGGTTTATGTATGCATAGTAAAAGGTACTCAATTAGATGAAATATCTAGGTTACAGGCTTGCATTTACGATGTGAAGTATTGGTCTCATCAAAATTATTTGAAATTAAATGCTGACAAAACAGAAGTTTTGCAGTTTGTAAGTAGGTTTCGGCAATGTCAACAAAGTGATTATGTGATACTTGATGAAACCGTTGTTAATACTGCGGCTGATTCTGTGAGAGACTTGGGCGTTCAATTAGATAAACATCTTGCAATGAACGCACATGTGAATAATGTATGTAAATCTGCCTCACCAGCTTTGTATAAGATAGGCACGGTTCGGCAATATTTGTCAAAAGAGGCCACCAAGAGACTTGTTCATGCACACGTGATGTCACGAATTGATTATTGTAATAGTGTGTTGTATGGGCTCCCTGACCTGCAAATCAGCAAGTTGCAAAGGATTCAAAACTCAGCTGCAAGATTGGTTGTACGAGCCAAAAAGCATGAGCATATAACTCCAATCTTACAAGAGTTACATTGGCTCCCTGTGAAATTTCGAATACAATATAAGATTCTCTCTTAAACATACTCGTGCCTGCAAGGTTGAGGCCCCGAATACCTTCAGAGTTTATTAAAAAGTATATCGTCCTGCTAGGAATCTGCGCTGCCAGAGTAAGTCCCATCTCTTATCTATCTCTGTATTAATTCTATCCCGTACGTACATGCTTCCTTCTAATGCGCATAGAGACCCTAACTTAGGTGTGATATGCGCTATATAAAAACTGTTTATTATTATTATTATTATTATTACTGTCAACAATCCCATGCTGTGTTTACTTCCCTCAAGGCCCAGAGAGATTAACTGCCCTGGTTCCTGCCCTCTCTGCTCTGCTCATATCTCAGTTGGCATGGCAACCAATTGATAAGACATTCCAGAGCCAGGGCATTACCATGGTCTCCCCCTCTCCTCCTTTAGTAGATTATGCGGTTCATTCTCTCTACTCTCTGCTAATCCTCTGCTGAGATATCAGCGCCCAGGGGCTAGAGATAAGAAGTGCCAACCCTGATAAAATCTACTGGATGCAGAATTGAGCACCTTGAAAAATATGGAAATGGCGCATTATAAGACTTCTTTATTATTATTATTATTATTATTAACCCACAATGAAAGCAAATCCAAACGTGTATACCCGCGGACGTCGATTGATCGCCCCTTAAGGCCCAGTCCCATACTGATGATTTTTACGGCGACTCGCAACGACTCACAACGGTTTACTAGAACGAATCGACTCGATTTAGCCAAGGTTTAACAACGAATTGGGAAGAATTGTACGGCGACTGAGAACGAATATTCGTTTGTCTTCGTTGTTCGACGAGTCAGTTCGTCCTTCTATTGTCTTTAACCATCGCGGTAGAAAAATCGTGGCAGAAAAAAAGTTGCGGTTCCATAGAGGCTATTTTTACGGCAACTCGCAACAGATTATCATTCGTGGAGAAAATCGTTCGAGTCGTCGCGAGTCGTTGTAATTCGTTGCGAGTCGTTGTAATTCTTTTTTCAAACCGTTGCGCATCGCGAAGAACGCAAAGACTCGTGTTAACACAACGATTTGTTTTGAACCGGTTCAAAACTGTCTCCATGCCGCGACGATTTCCTCACATTCTTAATTTTATGGAACAATCAGACTTGTTTGAGTCAGTTCAAAAACGAGTTCTTCGTATAATAAATCACACAATTGTCATTCACTGAAGTTCTTGTTTTCTTGAAAAAAGAAACATTGTTTGATCGTAGAAAGAATATGTGTTTACTACTTTTTAAACAATTGCCCTGAACAAAACCCTGATCATGAATTGAATTACCTTCTTCCAGAGCGTACATTTCGGATATTGCATATAATGTGTGTAGTGGTAGACAAATATGCCCACCCAGATGCAACACAAATCGCTGCAAACAGAGCTTTATCACATGGTGTTTGTATAATCTTCAATAATAATGTCCGTTTTCGATTAATTTTGATATATATTTGTAAAGATATTATAATCGTATACCCTTAAGTTCCCTCTATCGCTCATATTATATTGAAGTAGTTGATGATAGTTATCGATGCAGATCAGGTCAAAATTCCCTTAGAACCAAAACCCATAGGAAACCCATAGAAACTCATAGGCCTATTGGTTTATATGGGTTTCAATAGGGAAAGTGGAACATTGGTTTATATGGGACCCATAGAATTTCCTATAGGATTCCCATAGGAATTTCCCGTAGGATTCCCAAAGGTTTCCCATATGAATTTCCCATAGAAATTTCGCATAGGAATTTCCCATTGACACTTCCAATAGAGATATACCATTTAAGTTCTCTCATAGAGAATAAATAAATGACATTTCATACTCATATGTTCCTTAGTTATCAGACAGTGCAATAGGGCAAGCAAGGCTTAAGGTTAAAGAATTTAATTTAAAGCTGAACAATACATTGCGATACATGTATTCGCAGTTAAAATACTTTTCCTTGGTTAGTACAATATTCTATCATATTAATATTGTTTTCTGGAATATTAAGACCCATAGAGGAATTGAAAATGTGGTAGATGAATTGATTGTATATTATTTCATTAAAATACACACCATTAAAAGTTAATATGTGTGTTAAATAAATAACATATATATGATATATATAAACATCATATTTTGTTGTATGAATGATATGCATGAGTCTTGCATGAATATGCACATTTTCTATTGGTTTCTATGGGTTATATTGCTTTTTTATGGGTGTGTGTTTCTATGGGTCATGTGGGTTTTTTATGGGTCATATGGGTTTATGTGGGTTTATATGGGTCATGTGGGTTTCTATGGGTCATATCGGTTTATATGGGTCCTGTGGGTTTATATGGGCCCCATGGGTTTCTATGGGCGTGGGTTTATTCGAGTCCTGTGTGTTTCTATGGGACCCTATGGGTTTCATTTTATGGGTTTATATTGGTCCCATAGTAACCCAAAGAAACACAAAAATTGTCCTATGGGTTTCTATGGGAATTTCGAATATACCTTTTTTTATTGATAACTTGTAACAGCAGCAACCTGTTTACCCAACTTAAATCATTATTTGTATAAATATTATGGCTGTTTCGGATACACAGATTTCACATATGTTAGTGTATAGGTATATTTATCATGCAAATCTGATTAATCAAATTATAGATGCTAGAATACTACTTAAAATGAAAATGTATGGGCGTCCCCTTTTTTCCTCTTCTTCTTCTTCCCCTTCCCCTACCCTCTTCTTCCTCCTCCTCTTCTTTTTCTTCTATATCTTTCCTCCCTCTTCTCCTTCTTCCCCTTCTACTTCCCTTCCCCCTCCTTTTCCTCTTCCTCTTATTTTTCTCCTCTTCCCCCTTATCCTTTATATCCTTCTCCTCATTACCTCTCCCTAGTTTTCTCCTTCCGATTTTTCTTCTCCTCCCCTCCTCCTTTCCTTCTCCTTCTCCTCCTTCTTATTCCATTGATATTCTAACTCAAACTGCAATCGTTCGTGGGTGTATTGTGTATGTTAACTTCGAAGGCGATATTATGTCAAACTATTTCATCCACACTCATGACATACATTACTTATTACATACTCTACCACACAGTCATAAATTTCCTGAAAGATGATTAAAACATTGTGTCGCGTTGGTTTTATTGTCGGTTTGTATTGGTTTGTTCTGAATCGTGTTGATTCGTTGTGATTCGAGTTGATTCGTTCTGATTTGTTGTAGTTCGTCGTAAAAATCGCCACTAATGAGAATATGGTAGAACGGAAAGTGGTGATCTTCACAACGAAACGAGATAGATAGTTTATTTCAAAAATCATGATTCGCGGCATAGCCGAATTGTACATGATACAAATACATTTAAAAACATCAAAATGGACAAAGTGCATCTTTTACAAAACAAAGTACATAAATAAACAAATTCAAAATCATGTCAAAATAATATACATTTGATAAACGCAATTTGTCTAACATTGACAATAGTAGTGGTAGGTAGTAAGAATATAAATACATACTCAATCTATAATCGGTGGGATAGAGAGAAAATGAGGAATATTAGAAGAAGAAAGAGATGAGAGGAGGGGGAAATAAGGGATGACGAAGAAAAAGAAGAAGAGAAAGGCTTAAAGGACGAAGAGGGTGAAGAGGAAGAAGAAGAAGAAAAAGAAGGGGGAGAGAAGGATAAGAAAAGAGAAATGAAGAAGGAGAAGAAGTTATAGGGTAATAGTGCATAGATTAAAATAAGAAGTATTTTTCTGAAAATCCTAGGTCATTCAGAGTAAGTTATATGATTTCAAAAGGATAATTGTATTATGTGCCTAACCAAATAAACAAATCAAATACAGTAACATATATATTTAGGGAGTTTGATAGAGTTACGCCATTAAAAAAAATCATCTTACTGCTTATAAAAGATAATGAAATATAATCATCAGAGAAGTACAACTAAGTAGTTGAATTGTGTGGGGGATACATAATGCACTTATATTTGTTGCAAATTACATATAAATTAATATTTCTCCAATATTTAAAGATTTAAAATACTTAAATACTGCTAATTGTTGCATGTTTACAATACATCTAATATAATTTAGCTCACTAATATTCTTGCATCTGTATTACATTTCTATATCAAATTATTTCTTGTGAGTATATTAGCATAATAACAAACAATAATTTCAATATACATATTTAACGTGTGAACGAATTATGCATTGTGTATATTGCACCAGAATTCTATTTTTAAATATAACATTTATAAAAACAGGAACAACTTAATTGTTCACTCAAATTCTATAAAAAGAGACAACAACTAATATTATACATGTGATCATTTTTCCTAAACATAAAATATTGCAATAATTAAAATCTGTTTCATAAATGAAAGCTGACTAATTGTCATTGTACAATTGGATGAGCGATGGTATGGGGCTAGTCTGCATCCGTTTGGTTTTGCATCTCAATTGAGGAATCTTTTGAGTTTTTCTTAGTACTCTCGTACTACGTTGTTGTTGTTGTTTTGGGAGGAAATTTTGAAACTGATTTGTGGAGGAAAGAATACTTTTAAGTGAAAGATCTTTTCTTCGTTGTTCCAGTGTGTCAGTAAAGTCATTTTGGTAAATAATGCGGAGAGCACGTCTTTGAATTCTCTCCAAGCGTATATTCTGATCTTGATACGAGTCGCAGCGAATTGCAACAATGTGGAACGATTTCCCTGCTTGAACAAAAATAGCCAAAAAAATAGCCAACAAATAGTCCTCGAAAAACTATTTTTTGCTATTTTTATTAGAAAAATAGTATAAACATAGTTTTAAAATAGTTTAAAAATAGTACGAAAAAAAAGCAAAACAAACTTTGTTTTACTATCGATATTTGGAACGCGAAATCAATATAAATAAAATGTATTTTTTGGCTATTTTTCTGAAGAAAATAGGAAAAAATAGATTTTTAGGCTATTTTCTGGCTATTTTTAAACTAATTTTGAAGGAGAAAAATAGCATAAAAATAAATTGTATGGCTATTTTTTCAGACAAATCTTGAAAAACGATTTTTTGACTATTTTTTTTGAAACTATATTTTGAAATTGTCTTTTAATGTTCATTCAAAGTAACACACTAATTACACTTTGCTACGTTTGTGTCATGAATTATTTAAGCTATTTGAATGAGGAAAAACATAGATCATGCATGTTTGCATTTTTGATTAAGCTGTTTGACTTGAATAACAGTAATCGCGAAGACCTAAATAGCCAACAATTATTTAAATTGAAAATTTGATGAGTATAATTGTTTTTCTGAATATAGAGCTATATAGGTTTCACCAAATAAGCCAGTAATAATTGGAAAGGATATCAAAATATTATCCCTTAATCATTCAGTGCACATAAGCAGAAGAGTGTATTTTACATCCCATACAAAATTATGTGAGCACCCAAAAATTTGAAAAGATGGGACTGCATGCCAGCATGGTCTGATTTCACAACAGTAGCAACTCTGGTAATTTGATAGTAAGTGTTGATTAGGGAAATAAACGTGTTATATCTAAAACGGTTTCTAAATATCTTATTTGTTTTATCTACTTCAATTTATATTCTTACAAATACTTTTACGGCGATAAATCGATAGTCAATGCTCGGCGTCTTAAAAGGGCAATTGACATTGCTGACTTTCCCTTTTCTTCGATCTGGACGACGACCACGGGGCAGGAGCGACTCGGGAATGCCTTATTGTCCTCCGCAAAACGTATACCCTTCGTTTATAGCTATCTCGAGTGGGACACGAATCGAGGGGTTGAAGCTTACCGTATTAATATAATAGAAGCACCATTTTCTTACCCAAAACTGCAAAATTATCACCAAAAATGAGGAGTAACAAGCTAGTTGGCTGCATTCCCTCAAAACAAAATGGCTGTGAATACTGCATGATGGGATATCACATGACAGAAACTAACCAATGAGAGATGGCCATGCTTTTTTTCTTTCTGTATTTCAATTTGTACACATTGAACTACAGTCAAACCTGCCTATAGTGGCCACCAAATTCATTCCCGGCCAGCAGATCGGAACAACAGTGTAGTGGAACCTGTCTATAGAGGTCACCTGTCTACAGTGGCCACTTTTCTTGTCTCCCTGGGTGGCCACTATACACAGGTTTGACTGTATATTATGATGTACAAGTATGTGTGTGTGTGAGTATATGTGTGTATGCGTGTATGTATGTGTGTTTGTGCGTGCGTGTGTGTGTGTGTGTGTGAGAGAGAAATAGAGAGAGCACGCATACTGTGCGTGCACGTTTGTGTATGTGTGCATGCATGTATGTATGTATGTATGCATGTATGCTGTGTCTGTACCTGTGTCCGTACGTGCACGCAAGTGTGTGTGTGTTTGTGTCTGTACGTCTGTATGCATGTGTGCGTGCATGTATATGTGCCTGTGTGTGTGTGTCTGTGTGCATGTATGTGTGTGCGTTTGTTTGTATGTGTGTGTGTGACTGTGTACGTGTGTGTGTTTGTATGTGTGTATGTGCGTAAGTTTGTTTGTTTGTGTGCGTATGTGCGTGTGTGTTTTTTATGTGTGTGTGTGTACATTTTTTGAATTACAAAGGGGAAAATAGGAAATTAATAGTTGATTGTTCTAACAAAGTGCAAATAAATAGCCAAAAAATAGTTGATGTGGAATTCAGAGTGAAAAATATAGCCACAAAATTGTTGATGTGATTTAAAAGTTTGGAAAATAGCCTATTTTTAGCTATTTTTTTTAAATAGTAAAAAAATTGCCTATTTTTTAAAAAATAGTCAAAAAATTGCCTATTTTTTAAAAAATAGGCTATTTTTATACTATTTTTTGAACAAATAGTCAAAAAATCATCCATTAAGTGGGAAAATAGCCAAAAAAATAGCCAAGAAATTGTGTAAAAATAGGTTTTCAATGGGTTCAAAATGACCAGGGTTGACACGAATATGCAACGGCATAATTATACAACTATTTTTTGTGAAAATCGTTGTGGCGTGGCGATTGTTTTGTACAGTTGAAGATGGCGATTTTGGCTCCGCTTTCACGATTTTCTTCACGATGCACAACGGTTTTGGAAAAGAAACGATACGATGTAATACAATGCAGCACGACCTGAGCGATTTTCTCGACGAATGTCAAATCGTTGCGAGTCGCCGTGAAAATCGTCAGTATGGGACTGGGCCTTAACATGACTCATGCAATAATTAATGACAAAAACTTAGCAGCAACCTTATCCATGCACTAATCTGTCTTACAATTATTGTCCATACTGATTCCCTTTTAATTATAGTCTATGAAGGATTTAATAATCTAATACTTTGTTTTCTATTTCTTTTCAATTGATTACCCCCAGGAACTCATGCATATGACAAACATTTGCCAGAGGAACTGTTGTCTCGCTGCACCAAGGAACTAAAGGAATTTATGTCTGTCAATGTGTGTCAAGTAAGACTTGATCCACTTGATCCACAATCTCTAGTTAGTTTGCCGGATATTTACACAAACCTGACGTTGATATCAAGAGATGGGAGAGGTGAGCATACATTGACAATTTATGACCTCACCAGCATGAGAAGCAATGAAGTTCTAGCAAAGCGACTCCTGGTTTTGGGAGAAACAGGATCTGGTAAAACAACATTGTGTGCTAGGATAGCCTATGAATGGATCCACGGATCTCATTTCAATGAGTACACGATAGTGCTTGTAGTACCACTCCGCGAAGCTGGAGATTACACAATCGGTGAAATAATCAAGGCTTATGTGTCTGAATCTAACCCGGTCAAACCTGATCAGCTGGATGCCTACATCCAGGCGAACCCAAATAAGGTATTCATTATGTTTGATGGGTTTGATGAATTCCAAGGTGACATTCCCCAGGATCCCATTCTAAATGAACATGACATAATAAACATTATTGCATCACGCAAATTAAAGTCTTGCACTGTTCTCATAACAACACGGCCTTGGAAAGCTCAGCGTATCCTGTATGATCAAAGGCTGAGCAAGATCTACTCATTCATCCGCGTTGCAGGCTTCAATAAGCAAAATATATCAGAATATGTAATGAAACATTTACAAGATAACACAGGTAGTGCTAAAGAACTGATTCAGTTCATGCAAGAAAACGATGTAATTGCAGAAAACATGGCTCCCTATCCGTTGTATGTGGCCATGCTCTGTCTCATGTGGAAAGAGGTTACAGCGGAGAGATGTGAGGCAATCAGCCAAATGCAAACGTTCTCACAGGTGTTCATGGAAATGATTCTTTTCCTTAAAGAACATTATGCTCAAAAGAAAGTAGGAAATATCGGAACAATGAATGATCACCTGGAAATAATTAGCAAAATCGCATTTGACGGTCTGTTGTTAAATGACCTTGTCTTTGACCCTGAGGTATTTGAAGACTGCAAACAAGCATTATACACCGCGCTGGGTGTTGGAGTACTGTCACAGGAAAAACGAATCATTCCTAAAGCTAAGAGACAAGCATCTCACCAACCACGGCTTTCGTTGAAGGTGGTGTTCCCGCACAAGTTATTCCAAGAATACATGGCGGGAATGCACCTTGCTGTGCTGTACAAGTCAAACCACTCGGAATACATTAGAGTGATTGAAGGGGAATTGTTGCCTAAGAAGGAAGAATTTAGGTCCCCGTTGTATTTTGGAACAGCCCTGAGCAAGGAAGTTGGGATGGATATCATGTGCAGGCTGAGTGAGCATTTTAAACGCCGACATGAAGATAACCAGAAGGAACTTGATTTCATTGTGGATGTAGCATTTGAATGCCATGACAGAGCTGTAGCCGAGTTGGTGAAGACCACCGTCTTACCTTGCATAACGTCATTGACAATACAACACAGTGCACACACGCTTCTAGGCTACATGTTTGTTGAACCAACCACGGTAAGTCATTCAGCAGTGCAGTTATTTTACATTGACAAATTCGTGTAATTGAGATCTTACATTCCAAATTATTATATCAAGCGTATTTGATGGAATGTATACTACATGTATTGTCATACACGACTCATTGACACATTAATAATATAAGCATGGTAAGACTAGAGTGTAATAACACTGGCGTACTGGATTGGAGGGGGGGGGGGGGGGGGGGGGGAGCTTAACATTCAATCAGGGCTAATTTCTTATATGATACCAGTGATTGAAACTCAGATTCCATGAATGGAATTCCAGGAATGTATGTATTGCGCATGTTAAAAACAGTGCCCTTTTCTGCAGGGTTATCCATGTTCAGTAAAAGATTTTATGAATAACATGGGCAATTGAATACATCGATTTAAATTGATGAAATTGTAAATTCCACAGTGATAAAATGTTTTAAAGAGGACCACCGGGCCAAGAACAACACATTATTATATGTTTTATTACCGTTTTGTGATACCAAATATATACTCAACATTTTGCAAAGGGTTGTGTAATTCATAAACAAAGCAATTAATTTCCACCACTTACGGAACCACTACTATTTCCTGGTTCCATACGGGCCAACCATTTGCGAATGCGACAATGCTATTCACCCGTACGTTTGTAGACAATAGATTCCCGGGCGATTCGTTCGCTCTGCCCACATTAGTATTCGCAATTCAGACCGCATGAACGCATGCTTTAGAATGGTGATGCGTTTTCCAATTATATATTTTTTTCTAGAAACATATTTTTGTGAACTTGTTGATGGAATGGAATACTAAAGATGTTACCTTTCTTTAATAAGAATATTATTTGTGGGTGGTGGTACTCTTTAAGAAAAGATTCTATGTTGTCTAACTCTCAGGCTCATGTCCTGTCCACCCATAATTGTTTCATGGATAATTGTCTAAGCTTTTAACAATAACATTACAACACTAATTGATAGTGTTAAGCCAAAAATACATGATACATTCAGATTTATACAAACGCGAAATACAACTACGGTTAGTGAGCTGTTGAACTACTTCTATGATTTTAACGATGGCTCTTTATATCAAGATATAAATCCCACTGAAGGATATTTACAAGCCCTAGTGTTCTAAAACTATAGGTCTTAAATCAGATCTTAGATCTTAAAATCAATATTATGACTTGCAGATTTATGTTGAAATGAACATGAACCAAGTTGCATAAATTGCGTTTTATATCTGATAGCAAATTACAAATAACAAACAACCGCACGTGCTCCACACAATACAAGACACATGGTTTCGAATGCATCGATATGCAATTATAGAGTGCGTTTGATCCCCTTTTACTAGTGGGCCCACAATCAGATATTTTAATGTATTTAAGGTAGCAGTAGCTAAGGTATTACAGTTGTACATCTGAAAGCTACGTTTCCTTTTTAAGACAAAATCTAGCGGCTTGCAACAATCTATCACGCGTAATCAAGTCACGTCACATAATCACGTTTTGTATACTTCCGTAAGAACACGCATCTGATCAACGAAAAATAAATGACCATTGAGTAGACTAATGCCAGTAAGACGAAGTACACGTCATTATTGATTCTGATCCAAAATACGGATATCAAAACATTAAACTAACTAATTTCACTCAAAACAATATACAAGCAAACAAGCTAACCAAAATAAACTGATATACCTATATATCTCAACTTGTTCACTTATTGACGGTGATCTTAATCTGCTGTGATATTCATCTTTGATTCAAATAATAATTTCGTGCGGGACTTTGAAATTGTAATGTAATGTGCACGTTGTATGACGTCTTGACTTTTTTAACATTGTAAATGTCTTGTTGAGTAAAGTTCGTAAATATTCACGTCTATTTCTTGGAAAACTGAGACTTATCCAAATTTAGCGTCAGGTAATACACGTCGTGCAGACCTAACAATGTGTAGATAAGAGGGGGTACTTTCTGCGAAACAGCGCAAAAAGTCAACGTGACGTGATCACGTCACAGATCAATGCAAGCCAAACTTTGAAGTCTGCTTTTGACACTTTTAAAATTCTATGCCGGGGAAGCAAAAATGGTAGCAACACTAACCATCATGTCTGCAATACAATAATTGGCAATATCGCATGTATGCAAGCGGTAAGAAGACCATTCATCTGAAGAAAAACAACAACAACATAATTTGGACGTCTAATGTAAGACAAATATTGTATCAATTGAATGAAACTATTTATTCGTGCCAAAAAACGGTGCAATATAACTTAAAAACTTATACAGTTTATAACAGACCATACTCTTGGGTTGCCTAACTATAATGGACAATTACAAACAAAAATTGTTTTCATAAAATTCATTAAAATACAACTATGTTTAATTATCATAATTTAAGTTTTTCAAATCTGAAGCAAAAACTGGTGTAAATCAATCATGCTGTCAAGTAATTCAACTAAATTTCACCTTGGTCACCTCTGTTGATGCACCAATTAGATGATTGATATCGGGGATTTTTTAATCGCCTCTCATGCATTTATTATTATCTAGCATCCTGGATCTGGATTTGACAGATGCAACACCTGGGAGAACTATAGCTGTATGAAATATGCACCATTATTTACTACACTTTTGTCTCTATTTAATAAACGTAGGCCTACCTCAGTCTCTCTGTATGCAATTACCAGGTTCTCATGATTTGCTGGTGTTAAAATCCCATCAGGTTCAGGAGGTCAGACTGGGTGAAATGGCTCTAGGTGATGCATCATCAAAGCACCTTGCTTCATGGCTGTGTGGCTTGCAAGACTTGACACATCTGGAACTCCGGAACATGGATGTCAGTAATAACTTTTATGCCGGCGTAGCAGGAATGGTAGCAACATCTAAGGTATCACACACTAACCATCAATAATTGGCAATATGTATGCAAGGCGTAAACAGACCATTTATCTGAATACAAACAAATAAAAAAAAAAACATTTAGACATCTAATGTAAGAAAAATATTGTATCGATTAAATTAAAATATTTATTCTAATCATTGTTCGTGCAAGATCACTTCAAAACGTATACATTTTATAACGGACCATACTTTTATGTTGCCTAACTATAATGGACAATTAAAGGGGTAGTACAGTTTTGGTAAGGCTGAGCTTTAGTAACCAAAACCTGCACAGTAACATGACAAACTAATAGTTATAATTCCACCATGCTCGAAAGGTATGGAAAATTACAAACGACTTAGTAAAAAGCCTGTCGTCATTCAAAAAGAGCCATTAAACACAAGAGGGCGCTTTCTAAAAAAACATTGGTTTCAACCATGATCATACAAAATTATGCATGTGATGTTTTGTTGAAATACTGATTAAATAGAGAGATCATCAGCAAATATAAAAAACCTAATGAAAATCGATTTGAACCAGTGTAAGCATTTTTTTTTTTTAATCATCGAAAAAATCTAGGCCCCACATTTATTCCGATCTTATATATTTATTGATATTTCAGCCATAATGTATTCTGCCTTTAAAAGTGTATGTTCTTTCACATTTTACACTTGGTTTTCATTATCTCATACAAACATAATTTGTGCAGCGCCCTCTATACCAAAACCTAACTACCCATTTAATGCAATAATTTGTATTCTTAAAGTTTATTAAAATATAAGTATGTTTAAATATTTTTTTGTTATATTTTCAGATCTGAAGCACGAACTGGGGTAAATCAATCATTCTGTCAAAGTAATCCAATAACATTTCATCTTTCTCACCTCTCTTGATGCACCAATTAGATAATTAATATCGAGGATTTTGGAATCGCCTCTTATGCATTTATTATTATCTAGCATCCTGGATCTGATTTTCACATATGCAACACCTGGAAGAATTATAGCTGCATGAAATATGCACCATTATTTAATAAACTTTTGTCTCCATTTAATTAACGTAGGCCTACCTCAGTCTCTCTGTATGCAATTACCAGGTTCTCATGATTTGTTGGTGTTAAAATCCCATCAGGTTCAGGAGGTCAGACTGGGTGAAATGGCTCTAGGTGATGCACCATCAAAGCACCTTGCTTCATGGCTGTGTGGCTTGCAAGACTTGACACATCTGCTACTCCGGAACATGGATGTCAGTAATAACTTTTATGCCGGCGTAGCAGGAATGGAAGCAACATCTAAGGTATCACACACTAACCATCAATAATTGGCAATATGTATGCAAGGCGTAAACAGACCATTTATCTGAATACAAACAAATTAAAAAAAACCATTTAGACATCTAATGTAAGAAAAGTATTGTATCGATTAAATTAAACTATTTATTCTTATCATTGTTCGTGCAAGATCACTTCAATTGTATACATTTTATAACGGACCATACTTTTATGTTGCCTAACTATAATGGACAATTAAAGGGGTAGTACAGTTTTGGTAAGGCTGAGCTTTAGTAACCAAAACCTGCACAGTAACATGACAAACTAATAGTTATAATTCCACCATGCTCGAAAGGTATGGAAAATTACAAACGACTTAGTAAAAAGCCTGTCGTCATTCAAAAAGAGCCATTAAACACAAGAGGGCGCTTTCTAAAAAAAAACATTGGTTTCAACCATGATCATACAAAACTATGCATGTGATGTTTTGTTGAAATACTGATTAAATAGAGAGATCATCAGCAAATATAAAAAAACCTAATGAAAATTGAGTTGAACCAGTGTAAGCATTTTTTTTGTTTAATCATCGAATAAATCTAGGCCCCACATTTATTCCGATCGCATATATTTATTGATATTTCAGCCATTTCTGAACCGATTTTGATCAAACATAATGTATTCTGCCTTTAAAAGTGTATGTTCTTTCACATTTTACACTTGGTTTTCATTATCTCATACAAACAAAATTTGTGCAGCGCCCTCTATACCAAAACCGAACTACCCATTTAATGCAATAATTTGTATTCTTAAAGTTTATTAAAATATAAGTACGTTTAAATATTTGTTTGTTATATTTTCAGATCTGAAGCACGAACTGGGGTAAATCAATCATTCTGTCAAAGTAGTCCAATAACATTTCATCTTTCTCACCTCTCTTGATGCACCAATTAGATAATTAATATGGAGGATTTTGGAATCGCCTCTCATGCATTTATTATTATCTAGCATCCTGGATCTGAATTTCACATATGCAACACCTGGAAGAATTATAGCTGCATGAAATATGCACCATTATTTAATAAACTTTTGTCTCCATTTAATAAACGTAGGCCTACCTCAGTCTCTCTGTATGCAATTACCAGGTTCTCATGATTTGCTGGTGTTAAAATCCCATCAGGTTCAGGAGGTCAGACTGGGTGAAATGGCTCTAGGTGATGCATCATCAAAGCACCTTGCTTCATGGCTGTGTGGCTTGCAAGACTTGACACATCTGGAACTCCGGAACATGGATGTCAGTAATAACTTTTATGCCGGCGTAGCAGGAATGGTAGCAACATCTAAGGTATCACACACTAACCATCAATAATTGGCAATATGTATGCAAGGCGTAAACAGACCATTTATCTGAATACAAACAAATAAAAAAAAAACATTTAGACATCTAATGTAAGAAAAGTATTGTATCGATTAAATTAAACTATTTATTCTTATCATTGTTCGTGCAAGATCACTTCAATTGTATACATTTTATAACGGACCATACTTTTATGTTGCCTAACTATAATGGACAATTAAAGGGGTAGTACAGCTTTGGTAAGGCTGAGCTTTAGTAACCAAAACCTGCACAGTAACATGACAAACTAATAGTTATAATTCCACCATGCTCGAAAGGTATGGAAAATTACAAACGACTTAGTTAAAAGCCTGTCGTCATTCAAAAAGAGCCATTAAACACAAGAGGGCGCTTTCTAAAAAAACATTGGTTTCAACCATGATCATACAAAATTATGCATGTGATGTTTTGTTGAAATACTGATTAAATAGAGAGATCATCAGCAAATATAAAAAACCTAATGAAAATCGATTTGAACCAGTGTAAGCATTTTTTTTTTTTAATCATCGAATAAATCTAGGCCCCACATTTATTCCGATCTTATATATTTATTGATATTTCAGCCATTTCTGAACCGACTTTGATCAAACATAATGTATTCTGCCTTTAAAAGTGTATGTTCTTTCACATTTTACACTTGGTTTTCATTATCTCATACAAACACAATTTGTGCAGCGCCCTCTATACCAAAACCGAACTACCCATTTAATGCAATAATTTGTATTCTTAAAGTTTATTAAAATATAAGTACGTTTAAATATTTTTTTGTTATATTTTCAGATCTGAAGCACGAACTGGGGTAAATCAATCATTCTGTCAAAGTAATCCAATAACATTTCATCTTTCTCACCTCTCTTGATGCACCAATTAGATAATTAATATGGAGGATTTTGGAATCGCCTCTCATGCATTTATTATTATCTAGCATCCTGGATCTGAATTTCACATATGCAACACCTGGAAGAATGATAGCTGCATGAAATATGCACCATTATTTAATAAACTTTTGTCTCCATTTAATAAACGTAGGCCTACCTCAGTCTCTCTGTATGCAATTACCAGGTTCTCATGATTTGTTGGTGTTAAAATCCCATCAGGTTCAGGAGGTCAGACTGGGTGAAATGGCTCTAGGTGATGCATCATCAAAGCACCTTGCATCATGGCTGTCAGTGGCGGATCTAAGGGGGTTTAAACCCCCTAAACCCCCCCCCCCCCCCCCTTGGGCTGCCAAGTGAAAATGTGATGTGGAAAACATCACTTACGGGGGTTAAAAATAGCAAAAAAATCGCCGCTCCGCGGCTCGTGGACGATGCTCAGCATCGTCATTGGGTCAACCCCCCCCCCCCCCCCCCTTAGCAAAAAGCTAGATCCGCCCCTGGCTGTGTGGCTTATCACACCTGACACACGTTGGACTATACACGCTGACAGCTTCTATGCTATGGTAGCAGAGAAGGCAGCAACATTTAAGGTGTCAATTACTATATTAGATATATGTAAAAAAAAAGACACTTGCACCACTGTTATGCATTGAGTAAGTAGTCAATATAATATACAAAAGGATATATAAGTATTCCTCACATATTCCTTTTAGAGTTCAAACATTAGCACTTCAAATAGTTATTGTTTCGTTGAAAATCGGAAATTTTGTTATGAATTAAGGTTCAAGTTTTTTCTTTTATCGTAGTGGCGATTTGAAGACTCCGTAGCGTAGGAATATCGCAGTCGCCAACATGTTCTGAAGATAGTCAGAGTATCTGTCTTTCCGCAGGTCCCGAATGTCCCAAAATTAGTTCTTTCCGACATGTTTGAACGCCGCCCAAAGAATTGAATAAAACTCAGTTATACAATCCAAAAGCGGCGTCGTTCAGTTCATTCCATGGGTGATACAGCGATTCAATTCTGAGGTAACCAGGGTTCACCACCGACTCAACGCCACGTACAGCCAGGAAGCGTCACTGCCGCCAAAATGACAGACCAGAAGTCTCGCAAGCTGAAACGACGAGGGGCAAAAGGGCGCTTCACCCTGCAGCAATGAGCTTGCTGCCATGATAGATGCTGACGGACCGAAGGATGAGGTAAAGGAGGCGCTGCAGCAGATGTTGTCAGCGTTTCAACTGGTGCAGACTGCACATGAGGAGTACACCGAACTCATAGAGAACGATGACGAATTTGAGACTGAGGAGAAGTGGCTAGACGCAGTCCATGGTGAGTGCACCAAGTTGAAAATCCGGTGCAGTCAGTTCCTGAACAGAATCACGCAGCAGTCAGGGCAGGCCACCCCGTCTCCTACATCGCCTCCGCCACCATCAGGAGGGTCGGCCTTCAAACTAGAGAGACTTAAACTACCGAAATTCAGAGGAGATGTCCGGGAGTACGGCATATTCAAGGCGGACTTCCTGCACCTGGCTGGCACATACACCGATAGAGATGCCATAACCTTGCTACGCAGTTGCTTGGAAGGAAAACCAGCAGAGATGCTCCGCGGTGTGAGTGACCACCAAGCAGCATGGAAGTTCCTAGATGCAGTCTACGGAGATAAACGTTTTGTAGTGGACGCTGTAGTGAGCGACATCGATTCCTTCCGTGCATTGAAAGAAGGCGAAGACGGCAGGTTTTGCGATTTCACACAGCTAGTACGGCGCAGCTACAATACGCTCAAGGATGTTGGTCGCACATCGGACATTGACAACGCGCAGATGCTTTCGGTCATCGAAAAGAAGCTTCACATCGAAGACAAGAAAGTTTGGTTCCAGCATCTGCACTTCATGAAAATTACCTAGCCATCGGTGACAGAGCTCATCGACTGGATGACGGGTGAGATGGCAGCTAGGATTAGAGCAACAGCACCCATCAGGTCCAAGTCAACTCACCAAGTACACCACGTCAAGACTGAGAATGAAAAGCCAGAAATAACATTCCAGAACAAGCTTCCTCCGAAATGTTGGATCTGCGATTCAGATTCTCACTGGATTGATCAATGTAAGAGGCTGCTAGCAATGACGCATCCCGAACGCCTGAAGCTCATGAAAGAGAACAATGCTTGCTACAGCTGCCTGAAAAAAGCCGGCCGTGACCATCGAATGAGCAATTGCAGGAGAAGGAAGCAGTGCAGCGAGACTCCATGCAAGTATTATCATCACCCGCTTCTGCACTCAGAGGGAAACGCCAGTGTAACCGTAGCGTCAAATGTCGCTGTTGCTGCGAGTTATGCAGATCAGGAAGCACTGCTCCCAGTTCTTCAAGCCGAGATACGGAAATCCGAGATATGTGAAAAGAAACGAGAAGTAAATGTTCTGCTCGATTCAGGATCACAAGTAAGCCGTTGCCGTAGAGCTGAACCTCCAGGGCAGAAAGACCACCATAACTGTGAAGAAGGTCGGCGGAGACGAAGAGACGATGCAGACAAAGGTCTACAAGGTACCGGTGGGAGAAATCGGATACAAGTCGGCCACTTACATTATTGAAGCAGTGGCTTTGCCGTTTATTAGTGATGTGCACGAGGTGGACTTAATCGAAATAGCGGAAGGTCTAACGATTGACAGGGCAGATCTACATCGCCGAGGAGGCAACATAGACCTGTTGATTGGCATGCCGCACTTCACACCGGGGAAACCAGGAAGGCGGGAAAGCTGATAGCGAGGAGGTCGCCGCTCGGATGGGTAGTGTTTGGGGGTGCGACACAGTTCGGATACGATGGAAGAGTTCTTCACGTGACCTTCAGGGACAAGCCATCGGCTGCGATGGCACAGATCGCTCTCCGAAGAACAGCAGAAGAAGGTGAAGAGTCCCCCCAGGAAGCGGCTCGCATCATCAAGGAAGATACCTATATGGTCGATAGCTGTTTTTCGGTATCTTCGAAAGAACAGGTAGTTCAGCAGGTAGAAGAGCTAGACAGCATGCCAGCAGAAGGAGGCTTCCGCCTCGAATATGGGCCAGCGCTCCTATGTTTGCCAGAGGAAGAGAGGCCTGCCGAAACTGGTCAACTGGATCCAGCCGCGATCGCAGAAGAGAAACGCAGAATCAAGCAAGTCCTCCAGGTGACTGAAATACAGGTGATTGACTGTTCAAAATTCTCAAGCTGGAGGAGACTTGTACGCGTTACTGCTTACGTATTGAGATTTGTTCGTAAGCTGACATCCAAGGTCCAGAAGAAAACGGAAGACGCTGCAACCGCGGATGTATCGTTAACGCATAGCGACCTGGAAGATGCAGAAGCATATTGGATCAAGCACGCGCAGAAGTCGCTACGCGAGAGATTGACATCCACGGAGCTGAAGCCGCTGAGTCCATTCGTAGATAACGACGTCATTCGCGTTGGTGGTCGAGCAGACAAAAGTTCGATGTCGTTTGAAGGGAAGCACCCAGTTCTTCTTCCGCGTAGTCATCCAGTTTCCTTCCTGATCACGCGTCATTTCCATGAGAAAGTCAGAAGGAGATATTGGATCATAGGGGTACACAGACTGGCCAAGACAATCAAATTTAGATGTGTAAAGTGCCGGTCTATGGAGCACCAGATCGAAAGTCAGAAGATGGCGGATTTGCCGCAAGAGAGAATGGCCCCATTCACGCCGCCATTTCATTACTGTGCATGCGACTACTTTGGGCCATTTCAGGTTAGAGTCAGCAGAAACAAAACCGCGAAGCACTACGGGGTGATCTTCACGTGCCTCAATACGCGTGCTGTGCATTTGGAAGTAGCAGCCGACTGTTCGACAGCAGAGTTCTTACAAGTCATGCGCAGATTTCTCGCGATCAGAGGACAGCCAGCCTGCATATTCATTGACAACGGCTTACAGTTTGTAGGCGCAGAAAGGGAGCTTCGCGAAATGGTGCAAGGCTGGAACGAGCAGGAGCTGAAGGATTTCTGCGCAGAACGAGGGACGGAGTGGAGATTCATCACACCACAAGCGCCTCATCAGAATGGTTGCGCAGAATCGCTCGTAAAAAGCTGTAAAGTCGCGTTGAAGAAAGATATCGGAAGTCAAGTTCTAACACCGCTAGAGCTGCAGACATGCTTGCAGGAAGTCGCGAACTTAGTGAACCAGCGACCGATAGGTAGAGCACCGAACGACCCAGATGACGGTGCTTACTTATGTCCCAACGACATGTTATTGGGAAAGTCGTCATCTAGGGTAGCTCAGGGTCCGTTGAAGGAAACAAAAAATCCAAATCGTAGGGTAGAGTTTGTTCAGCAAATAGTGAACGCATTCTGGAAGATTTGGAACAGAGATGTCTTCCCATTGTTATTCCCATGTCGTAAGTGGAACACTGAGAAGCGAAATGTACGCGTGGACGATGTAGTCATGGTAGCTGACCATAACGTTCACGTATACCCAGGGTCAGACGGAAAGGTTAGAAACGTAACAGTGAAAACCGTCAGTTCGGAACTTGCCAGACCCATAACGAAGATAGTGGTCATTTACCCAGCCGAAGGCTATGAAGATTAACTAAGAACTGAGTATAAGATAAGGACTATAAATGCCCTTATCTGGGCGAGGAGAGTGTTTCGTTGAAAATCGGAAATTTTGTTATGAATTAAGGTTCAAGTTTTTTCTTTGATCGTAGTGGCGATTTGAAGACTCCGTAGCTAGGAATTTCGCAGTCGCCAACATGTTCTGAAGATATTCAGAGTATCGGTCTTTCCGCGGGTCCAGGATGTCCCAAAGTTAGTTCTTTCCGACATGTTTTAACGCCGCCCAAAGAATTGAATAAAACTCAGTTATACAATCCAAAAGCGGCGTCGTTCAGTTCATTCCATGGGTGATCCATTTACAGTTTTCATAACATAATTTAAACCTGCATTACTTATTGCATTACTCTCCTCAACTCCTTTGCAATCAGTCATCATTATAATGCACTCTTTAATTAGCTACACTTGTTCACACATCAGGTAATTTTTATCTGGTAGTTTTTTATATTGGCTTGATAACGTTAGTCATCTTTGAACTGCAATCGAAGCCAAAAATATACAAAGTCTGAACAAATAAAAATAAAAGACGATTGTATCAAGCCAGTGGAAATACATGTTACCCAAAACTAATTCCTGTCATCTTAATCTTTAGAACTTATTACTAACCTGAACATTCGGAATATTGTTCCTTTTTGTTCAGCATTTATGTATCAATTGTTTTCATTATGAATATAAACCTAACACAAAGAATATCCAACCCCCTGAACGACTCCCCAAAATTATATAACCAAGAATTGTTTCTAGAATTGTTTCGCCTGGCTCAAATATTTATCTGGTGGTTAGAACAAGTATGTGTACAGATGAAAGGTAACATGGTGTGTAGTGTTCACAAACTAAATACGTAATTGTCATATTTAAACATTCGCAAAAGTAGTATTATAACTGCAATATTTCTTCTTCTCCCGGCCCCCTACTCAGTATTATTTAGGGTACGCGTATGTTTGTTCCCTCCCTTTGAAGGCAGGACTGCCAAAATGTCTTAAACCGGCTCCTTTCGCGGGCTTTTTGCAGGCTTTTCCTGCCTTGGAGACCCCCCTAAATCCGAAACACTGCTCAATGTACCCCCTAGGGTTAGTTGAGCTAGCAGGAATTTCATGAATTTGATCCCGGGATTTGAGCAATTTTTTTAAGAGAGAGAGAGAGAGAACAAAACAAAACACCCCCTTTTTAAAAGAAATCTCAGGGTGAAAAGTCAAATACAACCCCTATTTTTACAATTATTGGGCCGGACTGTCGCGCGAAAAGTACCCCCTTACCAGATATTTAGGGAACACGCATGTGGTCCCTCCGACCCCGGACGGGGGGGGGGGGGGGGGGGGCGGGGCGGGCTTCTTCTTTCAATTTAAGTACAGACCGGCATTGGCGTATTATCGTAATATCGCGTTGGGCTCAGTTGAGCCTTATTTGCGACACCTCTTGCTTCCGACAAGGTTTGTCGGAAGGGAATTCCATAATCTTGTTGCATCTGGGAAAATGTATTTTGATATAATTTGGTTCTCGCATAGAGGATTTGGAACTTGTCAGGATTCCCTCGGGTAGAAGGACCAGCGGTTGGTGTAAAGTAGCTGTTTGGGATATATATCAGGTTGTGGACTGTGCTGTGTTGGCTCTTTCTCTCCTCTAATAAGGTCCACTGGAGTTGTCTCAGTAGATCAGTGACAATACAAGTTCGTCTGAAATCCTTCTTGGCAAATCGTGCAAGGCGACTTTGAACCATTTCAACTTTCCGGATGTTCTTCTGGGTGTATGGATTTCATATAACAGCTGCGCCCTCCAGCACGGGAAGGACGAAAGCCGTGTAGTACGATACTCTTTGGCTCAGAGGACAACCTATAATATTACTTTGTAGGACGCTGCTCGTGGAGCTTTCTTTGTGATGACATACACATGGTAATTTCACCTCGGATTATTATAAAGGTTGAGGCCTGGATGTTCTGCCTTCTCAGCTTCTACCAAGAATGTGGTTTATTGAATTTTGTTCGGCTTTCTTCGTTCTAAATATTGGTCTGAGTTCAAGTGCACATTCATTGAGCAAACTAGCTTATAGTCCATCTGGTCCAGACGCTTTATGAATATTCAGTGTAGAAAGCAGCTTATAGGGACTTATTAACATTGTCTAAATCCTCCAAATCAAATCGAAATTCTAGCGGTTCCCTCATAAAAAACATTTCATAATGTTTATGTTATGAAATAACAATGCATACTGAGGTAAATTTGATATCCAGCGAGGAGACGGTTATGCAAGTGACTCGTACAGTAATATTTGTTGTTTGGATGTAATTGTATTAAGTTTCCAATCTTACTAACATGAACAATGTAATTACAGAAACATATTCCCTATGTTAGATGGTGCTTGCTGTATGCATTGTATCATACATGCACACTGTAGATCAGAGTTGTATTATTTGTTTAAATCTCAGTATTGCCTAAGGCGTAATTTGACACATTAACCTGCATGATCATATGCATTTTAAACAGAGGGAAACATACCTGAAATATACAACATTACTAGAAACGAACAAAGGCAGTTTTAATTTTTCGTTCACATCTATGAAATACAATAATTTTATGAATAATGTATTATTTTGTTTGAGTCATGTACCATCCTAGATCTGCCAAAAATGCAACACTTGACCAGACTGGAGTTGGATCAAACAAACTGTGAGATCTTCTTGCGCATTAAGGCCCAGTCCCATACTTACGATTTTCACGGCGACTCGCAACGACTCGCAACGATTTACTAGAACGAATCGACTCGATTTAGCCACGATTTAACAACAAATTGGGAATAATTGCTCGGCGACTTAGGACGAATATTCGTTGTTCGTCGTTGTTTGACGAGTCACTTCGTCCTTCCTTTGTCTTTAACCATCGCGGTAGAAAAATCGTAGCAGAAAAAAAGTTGCGGTTCAATAGTGACGATTTTTACGGTGACTCGCAACGGTTTATCATTCGTAAAGAAAATCGCTGTCGTCGCGAGTCGTTGTAATTCGTTGCGAGTCGTAGTAATTCTTTCTTCAAAACGTTGCGCATCGCCAAACGACAGTTTTGAACCGGTTCAAAACCTTCGCCATACCGCAACGATTTCCTCACATTCGTTGCTCGTCGTGTTAATTCGCGCTGAGTCGTTCCATCTCGTTGCGACTCGTATCGCATCGTTGTTCAAATCGTTGCGAGGGGAAAACGAATAACAATAGTGGTTGGACGACACGACTCGGTGAGCAACGAGTTAGGACGACAATCGTGGTTTGTAATCGCGGAAATGCAGCTGTGAGACAAATACAAACAACGCAGAGTGGAGAACATCGATTGTAGTGGAGATTGGGTCAAATAGGAAGAATAAGAACGACTATTCATAATATCTACAATGAGACATATATGAGGGTCAGTAGCGTAGCCATAAATGCTGCAAGAAGGTGGGGGTTACCCCCCCCCCCCCCCCCCCAAAAAAAAAAAAAAAAGGAAAAGTAAAAAGGAAAACAATATTTCCTCTCAAGCAAACTCAAGCAAGCATCAGCTAACTTCACATACCAGGCTTTGGGGAGGGGGGTGGGCACGAACCTAGAGCAACCCTTCCACCCCCGCCCCATTCCCACCACTACCATTTTGGCGACGATATTCGTGTTGATTCGTTCTGATTCGCTGTAGTTCGTCGTAAAAAACGTTACTAATGGGAATATGGTAGAATGGAAAGCGGCGAACATCACAACGAAGCGATACGAGTCGCAGCGAATTGCAACGATGTGGAACGACTTGACCCGAATATGCAACGTCAAATCGTCGTGGCGTGGCGATTGTTTAGAACAGTTGAAGACGGCGATTTTGGTTCCGCTTTCACGATTTTCTTCACGATGCACAACGGTTTTGGGGAAGAACCGTTACGATGTAACACGATGCAATACGACCTAAGCGATTTTCTCAACGAATGTCAAATCGTTGTGAGTCGCCGTGAAAATCGTCAGTATGGGACTAGGCCTTTAGCTGCAACAGTTGTTCATATGTATGACGGTATGTTTATATATATACATTATTACATATGACTACTCCTAGATCCAGAAATTGTTAATGCAGTCAGTTATTGGGTCCTCTTCATCATCGATTCATCTAGCAGCCTGGATATGTCAAATGCCACACCTGACGGAACTATGCATGTCTGAGATGCTCCTAGGTGAATCCTTCGTACAGACTAGCGATCAGATGGCTTCAGCATCACAGGTAACCTAGTCTTAGTCGTATCGATGTACTTCCAGGCTTTAGTGTGGTGTTTTTTCGGGGAACATTCCCTTATGTCATAATTGCTTTTGCTGAAATGCTTTATATAATTTTGTTTGGTTAATCAACATTATAAGAAATGAATATTCACCCATTTATTTCTTTGTAGATACTGCGTTTTCCTAAGGGAAACCGGTCACGAACTCGGAACTGTACATGAAAATGCTTTTATTTACGTTTGCAGAAAAGGGACATCTACATACAAATAATTACACAGTGAAAATAGCTCCAAAAGTTTATATTTTCTAGCGGCTGTAGTGAAAACACAAAATGTTCAATATCTTAGTATCTGAAAACTGTATATCAGCGTAGATACTGCTTGTTTCCTTGAGGCGGCAGAATTAAAGGTATACAGTAACTTTGATAACATGTGCAAAAAATGATGAGTGGTTGATACAATGTTTATTTTTGTTATCTGATATGTCCACTGGGTCTTGTGTGAAAGTTTCAAGTTAAATGGATTATGGCCGAGTAATGAGCAAAAATGCAAAGTGATATTCACTAACTCATTGCACTCACTTTGTACACGGTTTTGACGATCCAGTGGATAATTCCACTATAATGCTGGAAAGGTATATCAAATTACACACGACTATAAAGTAAAAAGCCTGTTATCATTCCAAAAGAGCCATTAAAACACAAGTGGGCACTCTTTAAAAAAACATATTTGGTTTCAACAATTTCATACAAAATTATTTGTGTGATGATTTGTTGAAATAATGTGGATCAACTTTGTTGACATGTGCAAAAAGTGATGAATGAATGGTTTATTGTAAATCGTCGTAATCGGATATGTCCACTGAGTATTTTGAAAATGTCAAGTTTAATGGACGTTATATGGCCGAGTAATGAGCAAAAATGCAAAGTGATGTTCACTAACTTATTGCACTGACTTTGTACATGGTTTCGACGATCCATTGAATAATTTATCATCCGATCACTTCAATTGTTAATATCTTTTTAACGAAAGGGAAATTTTAAAAACCAAAACCTGTCCCATGCTTTTTTTGTTAATATGAACACAACAAGATATGAGAGAACCGCTATAATTCTAATTGGAGTTTGAGGATTTTGACAATGTTACTAAGTCCCTTTAAATAGAAATATCGTCAACAACTATTTGAAAATTAAAAGCATTACAAATTGTTTTTGTTTAAATCATCGAATAAATCTGGGCCCCAGATTTATTCCGATCGGATATATTTATTGATATTTCAAACGTTTCTGAACCGATTCTGGTAAAATAAAGTTTATCCTGGCCTTAAAATTGTATGGTCTATAAAATTTTACACTGAGTTTTTCATTATCCCACAACAATAATATTTGGTTCAGCGCCTTCTATACCAAAACTGAACTACCCCTTTAAATGACGTTCACGTATGAGCGAATCTTCGATTGCCATATTTGCTATATTTGTACGTACCTTAAAAGTATGACTTGCGATATTACGTGTGGATATCGGATATTAAAACAAAACCAAGGAAACTTATTGTATGTAACATAAACAAGAGAGAGAGAAAAGGATTATGTAAAAAACAATATTTACGTTTCAAAAGTTTGTATATCTCTTTATATATATTCACTTTCAATACTAACATGTGCCTAAGATTGATCAATTCCCATAGAACCAACACAGTAGTTAATTTTATTCTACTTCAACAGATACAGAGATTGACATTAGATTCCATGGATACCAGTGACTCATCCTGGATCTGCAAGATGCCAAACCTGACTGAACTGAATTTGGTTGACATCACACTTCATGAAGCCTTTCTACAGACTGCACATCAGATGGCACCATTATTACAGGTAAATTACCATTCATACTGATAGGGGACATCAATCCCAGGCAACCGTAAATATCGGGCAAAAATAAAGTTGGCAAACACTTCATACCAAATTCACATACACGAGCTACAATCAATATGACTGAAAGTATGGCTTTGCCTAGACAGGAAATCCACCTCATTATGGAGGGGTCCTTTAATATCATGACTCTTAGGTGTTCGTACTCTGGCGGAGCAAACCGGAGCCAACTTATAGCCAACCGCACGACAGGTCAAATACGTGCCACAGCGCCCGAGCATCAATAACACAGGGGTACCGATCAGCACTCGCATGCGTACGTACGTTAGGAATAACAAAATAGCGATCATGGAGTGAGACAAATTTACAGGATATTTACAACGAAAAGGGCGAATAACATTTTGTTTTGTTTCTTCGAGGGAGCTCTTTCACACAAGCGAATAGGGAAGAATTCAGACTTTGTAGAGAACGGGTGTGAACACAAAAATCGTCAAAGAACCCTCGAAACATTGGCAGATTTTGTTCGGACTAGCCATTGACACAAAGTTATTAGTCGCATTACACAAAACTATGTAGGCACTTTTATCTCACCAGATACTAGTCTGTACAGAGTGTTTACAAAAGGAGAAACCCAATTTTCACCAGCAATATCTCATCTAATTAATATAATTATGCTTATCGCAATATGCTATCGCAACGATAATCTATATCTATTTCACATGATACCATATTTTTAATGATTGAGCTTTTGGTTATCCCACTGCAAACAATTTGATTTAGCATTGTTACAATTGCTTTGCCCTCGAGATTTAGATAGATCTACTGTTCAACACAGTCACAACTAATGATAATCCATTGAAACCTTTCCTCTTGTTATGTTTTCTTGTAATCCTATTGTTCCAATGGTTGTTAAACGGTACTAGAAGATACGTTTCCAATCAGTGCCTTGCTTAACCATGCAACTGGACACAGTTTCAAATACTAATATGCTCCCTACTAGATTGATTAATCCCCATATATACAACACAGTAATTAAATCTATTATGATTCTACAGATAAAGAGATTGACATTAGAGTACGTGGATATCAGTGACTCAACTTCATCAATTCATCTAGCATCCTGGATCTGCAAGATGCCACACCTGACTGAACTGAATTTGATTGACATCACATATAATGAGGTCTTTCTACAGACAGCACGTCAGATGACATCATCAGTGCAGGTAAATTACGTTTCACACTGGCAGGGGACATCAATCCCATGAATCCATAAAGATATCGGGCTAAATAAAAGGTTGGCTAAACAGACCAAATTTACATAGTACATTGCGAATTTGCGTTTCCCAAACCATTCAGCAACTCCTTGTGAATTAGCGACTTGGTCAGAGACCATATGCATACCCGAAATGTCCGACTTGTATAATTTCGAACATTTAGTCGAGTGCCTAACGAATAGCAAATACAAAAAACATTGGACCAAGGTACGATTCGAACCAGGGATCTCTAGCGTATCAATCTAACTCTCTATCCACGGAGCTATTTCGGATTGCTTGATTGGTGTTGGTTTTTAAAAATATATATATACCCTAACACTAACCCTTACCCTAACCCTAATGTACAAGCAATAGCATGTATACATATTGCATGCATGCAGAGATATGGTGCGATGCGGTGTCCGTGGCTAGAGTGCGAGCACGCGCAAAACGATACTAACTATCGCATGGGCTATGCGATAAATCGCATACTACCATAATAACGTACGCGTATTGATTGAGCGGTCGTGCAAACAAAGTCTCGCGCGCGAACCAGTAAATAGCCGTGGTTCCGTAGGTCGTAGTAATTAATTGCATTGTTCTCAAATTACAGAAACATATCAGACCCCATGAGAGTATGATTGGTATTCAATTATAGTACCAAAACAACTAAGGATTGGTTTTATCATGCCCGGCGGTACCCTTTAAGGCAGCCATGTACGGCATATGTATATATCAGTGGAAATAACACATGTTATTAATTCATTCTGTCGTTATTCTATATACATATTGTCAATGTCAAACGCATGATTGTGGCCATTTCAAGCATATTAATCATGAATACCTAATTCGCATAAAATTGAATATAGATAAGACTTAACAGAACTCCTTCCTAGCTCAGTCTGTATATTAAATATTTGTCGAAATAAATGTTTCACTTAACAGAATATTTAAGAATGTTTTACATTTCATTGTTGGCTAGAAATGCTGAAAAACCGACGATGATAACTTATTTGAAGCTAGTGTTAGTTCATAAATGGAATGACAGAAAAATGCATCACAGAGTACACATTCAAATGAAGAGATCAAGCCTTGAGTGAAAACACATCATTGCAAAAAAAAAGAGGGAGCCATCCAAATCGATCATCAGCTACTGTTTCATAGACTCATAACATAAGGAAAACGCCAAGACAACTCTAAGATGCGTTTGATTATGAGCTGTGTAGCTATCCTCCTGCACCGTTCGAGAACAAGTTCACACCACGACTGGAGAACACGTTCACACCACGACTGGCAAACAAATCTCAACTGGCTGATACACTTTGGACACGTTTCATGCCTCCAGGAGCATATGTATATTCAATACATCTCAGATAGGGGAGCATTACTGCAGTCTGCACAGGATCATCTGGAACAAAGGTCCATCATACGATGACATCTGCAAGCAGTATGTCTCCTATGTGGATAAACACTATGATAAGCCAACTGTGGTGCTTCAGGAGATTCCTAGGAGCTGCAGCTTTGTCTGAAGGAATCGGACTAAATTCTCCATCTCGCTCACTCCAACCCCAGGCCAATGGCTGGATTTAATTTCCCTTCCTTTACTGCATTGACAAGAATACATGCTGGCTATGAAAAGAAGCAGCTGCATAAGTAAGTTGCACTCTAGGTGGCACTCTACAGGTGCTGACCTTCTCATGAAAACGTTGAAGACAGAGAATTGTCAGGTTATCATCTGGCTAACTTTTGTATAGACCAACAATTGCGTTCGTCCTGCTGATACAACATCAGTCTTTGTACTCTTTTGATCTCTAAAGACTTCTCCTTGTTCCTGGAAGATCCTGTTAGTGCGAACAAGCTTTAGAGCTGTTCCCTTCCAAAATCCATGAATATGGGATGTCGTGCCACAGCCAAGGAAAGCATGCATACATAAAATACTATTACATACTTGTGGACCCAGTGCAGATTTCAGAAGTGATATGTCTGAACATCTTTGCTCCTTCTTAACGCAGTGCCGAGGTTCCGGACAAAGAAACATGTTCTGCATTGTTGTCTCGGTATGGTAACAAAGGAGAACCAGACTTTCCATATCATCTGCAACAAGAACAGTATGGGTATGTATACCCTCGGCCTCAGCAATGGTGATAGCAGTCTGGACAATGAATAGATCATCATCTATTGGATCATGTTTTGTAGGGCACCCAAGGTGTCTTAGATGTCCGTCAAGCAGCATGATGAACTTGTGCTTGTTTTTACTGTTGGAGAGAAAGTCATCCTACTTCCCGTAGAATACTATCGAACCAGAAAACTTGTACAGGTACACACATGCGCAATCTAGTTCAGCGTCTGTGGATGACGTATTTCGTACTCCGGCCCTTCATGTAGCCATCAAACACCACAGTTGACTTATCATAGTGTTTCTCGTTCAACTTTCTCCACATACAAGACATATTGTTTGCAGATGTCATTATATGATGGGCCTTTGTTCCAGATGATCCTGTGCAGGGCTGCAGTAAAATGCTCCGCTCCACTCTGTGATGCATTTTCCTGTCATTCCATTTATGAACTAACACTAGCTTCAAATGAGTTATCATCATTGGTTTTTCAGCACTTCTAGCCAACAATGAAAACATTCTTAAATATTCTGTTAAGTGAAACATTTATTTCGACGAATATTTAATATACAGACTGAGCTAGGAAGGAGGTCTGTTAAGTTTTATGTATATTCAAATTTATGCAAATTAGGTATTCATGATTAATATGCTTGAAATGGCCACAATCATGTGTTTGACATTGACAATTGACAATATGTATATAGAATAACGACTGAATGAATTCATAACATGTGTTATTTCCAATGATATATACATATGCCGTACATGGCTGTCTTAAAAAAAGAATATATATGCAAATTAGCTATAAGGGGGGTGCTTAAATGTTGCAAATGTACTATAATCTGGTCCATTACCTAGAAACATGGTTTTATATACAATAAACATCTTTCTGTTGGGTTTGTATACTGAGATAAAGGCTTAGATAGAATACATGGCGGCCATTTTGAATAAATTATTTACAACTTTATGCAAATTAGGCATGATGGGATGCCTGAATATTGCTAATTAGGTTATAATTGTGTTCATTGACCTTGAAAACATGGGTGTAGACGCTTAGATTTACTTTTTATGTGTCTCATATCTCGAGATATGGGATTAAGTGTCCTACATGGCGGCCATTTTGAATATATTTATATGCAAATTAGCTATAAAGGGGTGCTTTAAAGTTGCAAATATACTTACATTCTGTTCCATAACCTGGAAACATAGTTCTATATACAATACATATTTTTCTGTTGGGTTCATACTGAGATAAAGGCTGATATAGGATACATGGCGGCCATTTTGAATATATTATTTACAACTTTATGCAAATTAGGTATGATGGGTTGCCTGAATGTTGCTAATTAGGTTACAATCGTGTTGCTTGACCTTGAAAACATGGGTGTAGACACCAGAATTAACTTTCTAAGTGCTTCATATCCAGAGATATGGCCTCGAAAAGGCTGTATGGCGGTCATTTTGAATTGATGTAAATTAGACCCTTATCCACCACTCCAATTTTTGTCAACTTTTAGTATGTTGTTTTAGTGACTATTCTACAGCAAATACAAGTGGAATCGTTTCTGTTGCAATTAGTGGTGGGTTGACCCCCTTTTTGTCGTATTTTGACTGGACTAAATTCATGAATCACTCATCACTGTTTGCACTTGCCAACAAAGTTAATAGATTCCTTTAAAGTCCTTCCAATGCCAAAATTATGACATTAGGCGGCGCTTTCGATTCGTTAGCCCTAGGCCACACGTCTAATATACGTAGTGAAAAGTAACAGAAGCGGCTAGTCATCTGGTAACTATGTGTGTCGAACTTTACATTCCCCATTATATAAATTCTGAGCACCTGGCTAAAAGGCAGGAGCTACCAATGTTTAAGTCCTTGGTATGACCCGGTTAGGGTTCGAACACGGGACTTCCATTGCATTAGGCGGACACTCTAACCACTAAGCCATCATGCTCGGTTAGAGCAGACATGTTAGAGATGAATAAGCAAGCTAATAAGGTACGTTAGTACATAGTTTTGTTGTTCAATGTAATAACTATTTATATAGATACAGAAAATTACTGATTTATAACATTCTGCAAGTCGCACTTGACTTTCCCGCAAGCGGCAAGTCAGCTAATCAAAACGGCTTATAAGTAAGTACGGCGCTGTTACGCTAATATTGAGTGTGACATAGTTAAAGCCAAATGACAGTATTGAAAAACGCCCCAGACACACACAATTAACTGTACGCTCCAATCACCAACCATGTGAAAGAATATACTTTTACTTATATGGGATTATACTTGTCTGGTTAAGAAACTGCCTACGAATTGGTATATTTATTGCCGCATAAAAGAGATAGATTAAACGATTTACAAAGAGATTGGGCTATTAATTTGCAGACGTATCAAATCACTTAATCCACATGTTATTAATCACTCATCACTTTTTGCACTTGCCAACAAAGTAACTAGATTCCTTTAAAGTGTTCCTAATGTGATATTTTGGGCATTAGAAGGACTTTAAAGGAATCTAGTAACTTTTTTGGCAGGTGCAAAAAGTGATGAGTGATTAATACAATGTGGATTGGAGTGATTTGATATGACATTTTCCATAAAGTAATAGCCCAATCTCTTTGTAAATTGTTTTATCTATCTCTTTCATGCGGCCGTTTACCGGTTGATTGGCGCGCAGCAAACGTGTGACCGCTACATAAAAGGGGAGGAAAAGAAGACGACGCTAACTACCGTCCCTTTTCGTTAATGTCTATTATATGTAAGACATTAGAAATAATTGTGCGTACATGACTTGTAAATCACCTTTCGTTGAATGATATACAAAATGATAATCAACATGGATTTCGCGAAAAAAGATCACGCGAAACTCAATTAATTGAAGCTATTTATGATTGGGCGAACTTTTTAGACTCTGCGCAGATAAACACATTGCTTTCCTTCATTTTTCGAGAGCATTCGATTCCGTCCCTCATAATTTGTTATGTAATAAACTTAAGAAATGTGGAGTTTTAACACGAAACATCAGCAGTGGATATCAATTTTTGGAAGAATCGCACACAACGTGTGTTTTTTTTATGAAGAATACTCGTGACTTGATCCATGTTACGTCTTAAGTACCTCAGGTTACCATATTCTTAGGTCCAATTCTTTCCTTATGTTATATAAATTATTTGACTGACAATATTAAATTTATTATTCGTTTATATGCAGATGATTGTATTTTACATAATAATAATAAGTCTATAGAAGATTGTAGTATACTTTGGAAAGATTTAGATGAACTTAATAATTGGAGTGAAAAAATGTATCATTATGGAGATGTCTGGTAAGAATAAAACAATGGATTTTAATAATGAATTGAACGAATATGAATTAGATCTAACGCACACTGAAAAGTATCTTGGCATTATTATAAATGATACTCTGAATTGAAAATACCATTGTGGGGAATTATATAAAGTTTGTTATAAGCTTATAGGTGTATTACGAAGATCATTTGTTAATTGTCCTCCACATAAATTATTACAGAAAAGGTGTATGAAGCTATCATTAGATCACGGTTAGAATATGTTTGTATTGCTTGGGACCCACCCTGTGAAAGTCATATAATTATACTTGAACAAATTCAAGAGCGTTGCGTTATGATAATGTGTGTGGGAGACCTCATAATTATGAACAATTGCTAAATCAAATGGGACTATGTACCCAGAAGATTGCACTATAGATTGGTTGTTTGTTAGGGATTACAAAATAACTTGATGCTTGTAAACTGTACAAATTCACATATGCATCTAGGATTGTAAGAAATGACCATTCATTTAAATTAAAGGTACCTTTTGCTACAACAGATTGTTATATTAACTCATTTTAAGTAAATACAGCTCGTGATTTGAATAAGCCTCTACAGGATAAATAGCCCTTCTCTTAAATCATTTTAAAGGGCACAGAAGTTACATTGACATATTATATAGCATTTTTACTGGTTTACTGAGTGTCTATCATTCTTAAAGGTATGGTGACAAGAAAACTGCCTCAAAATTGGGTTTTACTGTATCTAAGGTAGATTTTCATGAAGATTACTAATACAAACATATTTTCCTCGTGGGAAAACCAGGTAAAATAAAAAAATCAACTTGTAAATTCACTTTCGGAACCCCCGTCCCGAGTCCCGGGCGAACAAAAAATGACGTCATCTTTGTGACGTCACCTGCAGGCAATCGCAGTTTAGCTCGGTCATAGACGTACACGCTGAGTGCAATACTCACATTGACACAGAGATATTATTTCCATTTGTTTAAATATTTGCAAACATTTGTTCAGGTTTATATCATGGACATTAGGGAGTTTTCGATCGCTGATACGAGGACCGTTGACCTATCGTCCCAGTGAAGTACCACATTGAGTTGACTAGGCACGTTGACTGTTGCTATTTACCTTTTCGATTTCATACGACGACGCGCGTTCAAGTCTCGGGATAGTTACGCCATGCATTGCTCGTGCGAAGTTTGCAGAGAATAGAAGATTAGTTTTGTAAACAAAAGGGTTTTAATATCCAATACAGTCAAACCTGTGTATAGTGACCACCAGATTGAAAGAAGAAAAATGGCCGCTCTTAACAGGTGACCTTTATAGACAGGTTCTATACAATCTTATTTAGACAAACCTCTGTATAGTGACCACTCAATTGAAACAATACAATTGACACTTGATTGCAAGTGACCTTTATAGACAGGTGCCAACATACAGTCAAACCTGTGTATAATGACCACCAAAGGGATATGAATAATTGGCCGCTATAAACTGGTGTCCATTGCAGACAGTTCCAAAATACCGTTTACAGTCAAACCTGTGTGTAAAGACCACCAAATGAAAACAAGAAAATTGGCCGCTATTATCAGGTGACCTTTATAGACAGGTTCCGAAATATTGTTTACAGTCAAACTTGTGTATGACCACCAATGGAAAACAAGAAAATTGGCCACTATGATCAGGTGACCTTTAAATACATGTTCCGAAAAGTCGTTTACAGTCAAACCTGTGTAGAAAGACCACCAAAGGTAAACAAGAAAATTGGCCACTATTATCAGGTGACATTTGTAGACAGGTTCCGAAATACCGTTTACAGTCAAACCTGTGTATAATGACCACCAGATTGAATGAAAACAAAATTGCCGCTCTAAACAGGTGACCTTTATAGACAGGTTCTATAAAATCTTATTAAGACAAACCTCTGTATAGTGACCACTCAATGGAAACAATACAATTGACACTAAATTGCAAGTGACCTTTATAGACAGGTGCCAACATATTGTTTACAGTCAAACCTGTGTATAACGACCACCAAAGGAAAACAAGAACATTGGCCGCAATAAACAGGTGCCCTTATAGACCTGTTCCATTAACTCATATACAGTAAACGTTGTATGGTGACCACCCAAGTGCAACAAGACATGTGGTCGCTATAAACAGGTGACCTTTATAGACAAAATTTCATAACACAGTGTACTGTCAAACCTGTGTATAGTGACCAGCCAAATGAAACATTGGAAGTGGGCGCTATAATCAGGTAACTTATTATTGACAGACTCCATAGAATTAAAATGAGATAGTAAAACCTGTGTATAGTGACCACCCAATGCAGACAAGAAGAGTGGACGCTATAAACAGGTAACCTTTATAGACAAGTTCATTTAAATCATATAGTTCAGTTAACCTGTTTACAGAGACCACAGCAGAGAAACAAGAAATATACAGCTATATATGACGCTGTTTTTAGTAGCCAAATAGTGCTTGTCGTCACAGATCTAGACCGACGGCAAAACAGGGGTGTACACGTATTAGATATCTGGTACGAACGACGGGCACGTAGATGCGCATGCGCACTGCTTCAAAAAATGACGTCACTGTACCAGTCCACTAGTGAACGTACAAATCGAAAAGTCCGTAATATCAGGGGCGTAGACAACGGGGGGGATGAGGGGGATGCATCCCCCCACCTCACAAGGTGGGGGGGGGGGGGGGGGGGGGGGTGACATGTACAATCATCCCCCCCAGGTTTTTAGGGAAGGATATATATTTGTTGTGTGTATCTGTATACGCTTGGGAAAGAAAACATTAGTTGTATGAGCTAAGACTTGTTAATTATAACGTTAAAAAAGTATTTTATACAATCATCCACTTTCAATTTTCGCTGCGCGCTTCGCGCGCGAACAGATTATCTCAGTTTGTTGAGTAACTTGCGTATGGTCTGGGGTGAGGATATTGAGTGTTTTTTTTCTGTATACCGGGCCACATAGTTCCAGTGTAGGCTGGCATTGCTCTGGCTGCTTGTGTAACGTGCACCATTTCAAGTATATATGCAAAATCTTCTCCGTGGGAGAGGGATACCCCCTCCCAAACCCTCCCTATTTGGCTCTGTCCCAGCCCTCGGTAGCTTCGCCCCTCGGGACTCATTCTTGGAAATAGTTGGATCATACATAATGTGGTATATGTTGATGTTGGAACAGTGTATGACGCTAAATATAAGTACAATATTTGTGTGTGTTTTGGTGTGCATATTTATCAGTGTGTCAATTATTTGTTTTCTTCGTGAATATATATTTAAAATTTCTGGTCGATCAAATCATAACACGCTTTCCCAGATACAGTCAATATTAAGCCCGAATTTCATATCTATAGGTAAGCTCCAGATTGCATAATTTCAAGTCCAAACATTCAAAAACTCCCTACCGTGGGAGGGGGACACCCCCTCCCACACCCTCCCCCCGCTCAGTCAATTCGCTCCCCGTGTTGGGGTGCATATTTATTAGTGTGTCAATAATTTGTTTTCTTCTTGAATATATATTTAAAATTTCTGGTCGATCAAATCACACTTTCCCAGATACAGTCAATCAAACCCGAATTTCCTATCTAGGTAAGCACCAGATTGCACGATTTCAAGTCCAAAAATGCAAAAGCCCCCTACCGTGGGAGGGGGGAAACCCCCCTCCCACACCTTTCCCCCGCTCAGTCAATTCGCTCCCTGTGTTGGGGTGCATATGTATTAGTGTGTCAATAATTTGTTTATTATATTTAAAATTTCTGGTCGATCAAATCATAACACACTTTCCCAGATACAGTCCATGTTAAACCCGAATTTCCTATCTAGGTAAGCACCAGATTACACAATTTCAAGTCCAAAAATGCAAAAGCTCCCTATCGTGGGAGGGGGGAAACCCCCCTCCCACACCCTCCCCCTCCCTCAGTCACTTCGCTCCTTGCAATGTCTCACTATCACATCTGGCTCAAAGTTGGCAGCACTGTGAGTGTGGTTGGGCATGAGCCCCTACACACACAAAATCGTGAGCCCCCATAGGTTTTGCCCCCCTAATCCAAAACTGCTTCCGGCTCGCCTGGCCACGACCAGTAACCCCCCCCCCCCCCCCCTCCACTGAGAGGACTTTCAAGCAATTTCCTTGGTCTTGAAAAATTTTGGCAGGCGGTCTCGGCCGCGAAAAAATTGGTCTTGGTCAGGTGAACGGCAAATCATCCCCCCCAGGTGTAAGAACCTGTCTACGCCACTGGACAATATACACTCAGATGTGTAGCTGCATATTGCTACAATTCATTTATTAGCAATTCTTAAGCATTTTCAGTAAAACCTCAATTTACAAGCAAAAACGTTGCGGTCTGCATGTGAAGTCATGAATCGGGTGACACGTGCGCACATTCCTGCTCCGCTATAAATGACTTTTTTTAGGAGCATGGAACGCCGATGCGAAATAAAGCACAAAAGTTGCATGAAACTTACCTTTTTTCCCCAACTTATGGATTTCTTTGAAAAAAAGAGTGTGGTATATCAATAAAGGCACATATTTAAAGCTATAAACCTGAATCAAAGCCGGGATTTCCCCCCTCCTTTAAATATGTTTTAATTGTAAAGTTGTTAATATTATTATGCAATAAGCATTCAAAAACTGTTTTATATACTCCTTTGTAATAATTGTATTGATTTTAAATGTTTTCATTTGGCTGTTTTTATGTTGTCAATAAACTTAATAAATAAATAAATATATTTTCATATTTAGAAAACGATCTGTGTCACAGATCGATATCGCCGACGGTTGTATTTTTAAATGTTCATTATGTAACTCCTGGATGTCAGTGGCTCATCTTCATCATCCATTCACCTAGTATCATGGATCTGCAAGATGCCACATCTGGCTAACTCGACATGAACATACCAGTTTACATGAATCCTGTCTACCGACGGCAGCTCAGATGGCATCATCAGCAGGGGTGAATTTCATATTATGGTTTAAATGGCACTGGACGTGGTGTTTTACAGACATACATCAGCATCACGTACACACTTATAACTAGGCGTGCACTTGGCGTGTACGATCCTCCCCCTCAACCCCTTCCGTGCCCGCGTACTCCTGTAAAGGTGCATGTCCCGCATACGTCAACATTTTCTCGTCTGAGCGTGCGCAATGTATGGAATGGACATGTGCACCCTACGTGTAGTCGTAGTCGGAGCTAATAGGTTTATATTTTTCGTATCTTCCTCCTAATTTTGAACAAATTACAATGATAATAGGCACATTATTAAATGCTAAGATGAATTTGAATGTTGGGTGTTGATATTGTATTTTGTATAATGCCAGATTGATTATTCCCATATTGTTTCCTTGAACAAAGATAAGACTGATGTTATCAGATCAGATTTTATTTTTTATTAAATTCCGAAATCAAGGCTCATCAAAGAGCACTGATAGACTATGTAATTAGAACAAATAGATTTTGATTGATTGACTGAAACTAACTTTGTATGAAGAGAAATTAATTATGCACATGCAACTTGAAAGCCCAATCTGTTTTACTTACCTCCTGTATCACACTAAAAAATAGGAGTGCAATTGTGCACCCCTAGGTGTGCACGATCTTGTCCCATCTTGCACCCTTGAAAAGCTGCATATGAACACCCCAAGAGTGCCCATGTCTACCTTATAGGGTGCACGGTCTTGTCCCATATTTTGCACGCCTTAAGGTGCACATATGCACCCCTGAAAAGGTGCATATGAACACCCCAAGAGTGCCCATGAATTATGGCAACAAAAAAAAAGAGGCATAAGAGAGAATTCGAACCCATTACACACTAAAAAATAGGGGTGCAATTGTGCACCCCTAGAGGTTGCACGATCTTGTATTTTGCACGCCTTAAGGAGCGCATGTGCACCCCTTAACAGGGGTACACATGAGCATCCTTGAAAAGGTGCATATAAACACCCCAAGAGTGCCCATGAATTATGGCAAAAGAAAAAAGAAGAGGCATAAGAGAGAATTCGAACCCATTACCCCTAGTTTTGGAGTCCTCAGTGTGACCAATAGGCTACATTCTAACCATCAGCAGTATATTATACTGCTGATGGTTATACCCCCGTCAGACTATGCTACGCTCTCGCGCCGACCTCGCGCCGCTCCTAATCCCCATTCATAAAGTTGGAAGCGTGGGGAGGACGTGGGGAGAGCGTGTTGAGGTCGTGTGGAGAGCGGCGTTCATTGTTCGCTATTGTTTAGATCGTACACTTTTCTCGGCCGCTCTGGCGCCGCTCCCGCGGCGACCAAGTTAAATTAGCAAATTGGCAACGCAGTGGGCAATGAATGGAAAGATTATCTCACATGCGTCAATAGATATCCTTCCATGAATAGCTCGATGAACAAAAGAGCAGGACGTAGCTAGCTCGGCGTTCGCTTTGGACATGTTCAAAAACGAACTTGGGGCTTCGGCGCTCTACTCTTTGTTCAGGGGCTATTGTATGTCCATGCATGGGAGGATATCTTTTCACACAAGTGTCATAATCTTCTCATTCATTCCCAAGTTGAACAACAGACATTCTTGCAGATCTATTCCAGCACTTCTGCTAGTGGACGCTATAGATTGCGAAGTTTGACACGTTTCAACTATAGGTAAAATGATATCACAATTTAAAATGGCATGTCCGGGCAAAAATAATGTACATTTGGGGGAAACTCAATTTCTGGCTAAAACGTGGCATGGCGGCATACAAATTATATGAGGCTCCAATGAATGGGGACATACGCACACCCCTACGTATGCATTATGAACACATATTTCCCGCAAATATATGATTGTTTTGTCCAAAATCTCGGCGACACGTTCCCAACGTCCCCCCCCCCCCCCCCCCCAAAAAAAAAAAAAAAAAAAAAAAAAAAACGGTCGCAAAACAACGATGTTCATACACTGTTTAGAAAACGAACATTATTAATATCTCCGACCCAACCACCTCGGTCCTCGACACCCGCCAACACAACCAGTTGTCTCGGTCTCAATTTGGTGTGGGGAATAGCGTGCATTCCCTCCACCCCACCTCTTAAAACAGATCTACGCCAAGAGCATGCGTAGTGAAACGCACTGAGGGTGTTCAACTACATTCGTACATGGTATTGGATCGCACAGAGCGTGTGGAGGTCGTGTGGAGAGCGTAGAGCAAATGACCTCGTCTCATTGTTATGAGCTATTGTTAAAGATACACCGAGCGTGCACAGTGAATAGCTCGGAAAGCGTGGCCAAAGCGTACGCAGAGCGTGTTCAGGTCGTGGCAAGAGCGGGAACGAGCTACCATTGTGTCACTAATCGCTCGATTTGTCGGCGTTTCCCCTGCGCTTTGAAAAAAATGTTTTTTTTTTGTATAAGTACGAGAACGCAGACAGAGCGTGGCTATAGTGTGACGGCACAGTTAGAATGGTCTTATCTTAAACATATCCCTCAAATCTTATCCAAACCCTAATCGTAGTTATGAATATGCATGGGAACCCTTGACGTACATCACTGCTTATGAATAAATCATTAGGATAATGGTGTGGGAACATAGAGTTATATACTAAAGAAAACTAGAGGGCGCACTCCCTGAAATTGCTGTGACGAGATGAACGAGACGTCCGCCATCTTAATACGGGAAGCGTGGCTTTGGTAATTATGTTATTAGCATGCCCAACTTCCTCGTATGTAGTACATTTTCTTTCAGGTATCAGACCTGTCATTTATTGACATACTAAAATCATACTTTCTATAAAGGTTTGACAGAATGGCAAGAATAATATATATACATTTGCAAAAATAAATTATCAAAGTATGACTTACACTAATGGTACAAACTAAACTACAACTACACGCCTATACATTAAGTACATGAGTCAGTAACTAAATAACTAAACGAAAAAACTACAATAACAATAATTTTGTGTTTACTTATTAATTCAAGGCAAACTAATTATCACCTGATTATCGACGAGCCTGCACAGGGGAGACCCATTAACCCATACTTTATTAAACTTTTCAAGAGGCCATCCGTTTAAAATCAGCCGAAATACGAAAGTCTATCTCGTCTCTAATCCTTGAGATTAAGCACGCAGTCTAGGATCTGGTCCTTCTCAAAAAATAAACGAACATCTACGATTCCAAATTGCCTTTCGAGTGACAACATAAATAAACCAGAGACGTCCCCATACACTAATATTATTAACAGGGCATGGGACTCCATACATAAATAACTTTTCGTCCAGAGGGACAATAGTACCAATTAATCTTTTTGTCACATCAAAAACCCAACACAGGACTTGATAAAGTGCTGGACACTTCCAAAATACATGCTCAATACTTTCAATCAGCGTGCAAAAGGGACATACCCCATTACTAATACCCCACCGGGATAGTTTTTCACGAGTGCACAAAGCTCCGTGTGTGGAGCGCCAACTAAACGACTTTAGAGCGCTACATAATATTGGGTGACTTGTCATCGTCCAAATCGTAGGCCAGTCCCACGAGGGTTTGGCACTTACAACCTTTGGACAATGACCGATCGCCAGCAAGTTTACGATGTGGCCCAAACCGACGCGTTCCCCATCGAGGTTGCCGTCACCAGCCAGCAGACGTGTTGACACAATAATTGCCCACGCGTGCTGATAAGTAGCAGACATAACATGGCAGTGCGGCACCAGGTTGGACCACATTCGTGGAACGAGGTTCCTCAACTTACAACCCTATAAAGTATTCGTATAAACATGAACTTATATAAACATTTTTCGTTTCCCATTATCTCAGGGAGGATATTATGTACAAACAGCGCCTTCATTTAAAAACACAGGTTATCTAAACCAAGACCCCCGTCTTTTACACTCAATTGAACAGTGTCCCTCGACACGAGTTCAGTCTTCTTTTGCCAAATAAACTTAAAGACAGCAGTTAAGACTTCCTTCAAATAAATGTCGCTCGGTATATATACCCGAGCAACATAATAAAACAATGAATAAATACATATATTAACTATCGCCACTCTTCCCATCAATGTCAAACTTCTATTCTCCCACCATTTTTAGTTTTGCGATGGCTTTAGCACACAAAGATTTCCAAAAGGAACGAACACTATGTACAGTCCCAAAACAGATGCCATTAATATCAATCTTATCATCCACCCACACAATACCTCCCTTTAATTTTCTCCCAGAAAGGCTCCCAGTTTCAAACCATGGGTCTTTCCAAAATTCAAGGAGGCTCCCGTAGCTTTTTCAAACATTTCAAAAGACTTAAAGAAATTCACAATATCAATCTGTGACGTTTGCGACACAAGTTGCATCGTCTGCATATTGTAACAATTTAACAGATACCCCTCCCCCACCGGGAATGTGAAAACCCTTAATGCTCCCGGTGAGTCATGATGTATCGGCTAGGGGTTCTATAAACAAAACATATAATGCTGATGATAATGGGCAACCTTGTCGGACGCCTCGTCGGACGCTGACCTCCTCACTTAATTGACCATTAACCAAAACTCGACTCGTTATATCGGTGTACAAAATCTCAACCCACGTAATAAATCTGTGTCCGAGGTTCAATTTTGACAACACTTTAAACATAAATTTCCAGTCTACCTTATCAAAGGCTTTGTGTTGTCGATCGAAATTAAAGCACACGCATTACCTCTTAACTTTTGAACAATCTACAATATCGCGTAACAAGCATAAATTATCATGAATAGATCTTCCAGGAACAGAACAAGTCTGATTAACATTAACAATATCATTCATTACCTTTGACAATCGTATCTGTAAAATCTTAGCAATAATCTTATAGTCAACTGTTAACAGACTAATTGGGCGTCTGTTAGCAGGTTCAACTGGGTCTCCCTTTTTGGGTAACAATGTTATGACCGCCGTACGTTGTGTTTCCGATAACAATTTACTACAATATATTTCATTATATACACTTAACAAATCTTCACCTATTACATCAAAAAATTGAACATAATATTCTACTGGCAGACCGTCGATGCCTGGAGATTTGTTTTTAGGCATTAACGACAGGGCCTGTTTAATTTCCCCCAAATCAATTGGCTTACTCAACAAACTAGCTTTCTCTTCACTAATAACTTCAGAGAGAGAATCAATGAACATATTCTGGAGATCAGTATCAACCGACTTCTCCTCTGTATACAATTTAGTATAAAATTCATAAAACACATCAATAACTCCTTCCCCGGTGACAATGTCACCTTGGGCATTCTTAACCTCTTTAATGGTTCTAAATTCCATGTTAGTTCGCTCTTTTTTATAAAAATATCCTCCTGGCCTCTCTCCCTCCTCCAAGAATTTTTCTCTCGACCGAACAAATGCCCCCTTATTCTCCTCCCTAAGCAAATTCATAACAGTTTCTTTATTCCCCAAAATGCATGTCTTTTGCAACTTTTCTATATGACGGCGTCTCTCTCTTGCACGGCGTACGCCATGCTTAATGGAGAGCTCTTTAATCCGTCCTTTAACATTCTCCCACCAATCTACTATAGTGTTAAAACCAAGTTTAAGCGTTTGCCACATCTTATAATAATATATAAAATCTTGAACAAACAAATCATCTTTGCACATTAATACATTTAATTTCCAATAAGACTTATGCTGAATATTATTCTGATTGGGTATATAAAACGTAGCACTAACTGCATCATGATCTGACAAATGAAAGTTAATCTTTAAAACTTTAACAACCTCAAGCTCAATATTAACATATATTCTATCGATTCTAGAGCTTTGGCCTTTACTTGGGTGGGCCCAGGTATGACCACTACCAAATGAATTTTGTTTTTCCCAAACGTCTACCAAAGAATACGACTTTAAAAGGGCTCTTAACTCCTTCCGCCCAACGAACCCCATTGCATTAAGTGACGTGCCCGATCGATCTTCTGGAGATAATACACAGTTAAAATCTCCCCCTAATACCAAAGGTATATTTCCATGTGTGTACGTATAAATATTACTTTAAAAAGCAACACGTTCTCTCGGGTCACATGGGGCGTATATATTACAAATACGGATAGAGTAATTACTAAAAGAACATAATACTGAAAGGAAACGACCTCCGCTATCTTTTCGAACTTGTGAATAGGTACAGGGCAGCTTACTGGAAAACGCCGTAACTACCCCAGCAGAGTGATTAGACGGTGCTGGTGAACAAAAGACAGGGCCTTTCCAACCCTTCTTAAAAGCGTCTAAATCTTTCCCTTGCAAGTATGTTTCTTGAAGCAAAACTACATCAAAAGATAAAATATTTAACCATGATATTAACTCCTTACACTTTTTTGAATCTCTCAGTCCTCGAACGTTCAAAGTGCATATTTTAAGATGGAATTATATAATATATGCATTATTCAGAGGGACAGATTAAAAACAAAGTTATGTTCGCAAGAAATATTCATCAAAAAAGTTTACATCACGTTTGTCCACAAAGTCAGGGTGTCTTGCCCCTATGTGGTTGGCCCACTCCTTCGGGGTGTTGCAACTATTGTTTCACAGCTTTACTGGGCATGGATACCTGGACACCGTGGCGAGTGGATGCTTTAAATTCATGTGCTCGAGGTAGTCCCCAAACACCATAAAGGTGGCCCTGCACCTGGCCTCTGTGCACGAGAACCAGTCCTTTTCTCCGGTCAGGATGTTCGAGGCCGAGATCACCTCCTTTGCCGCCGACACCCGACTCTGCCTGGGTAGTGACTTGGAACGTTCAGTTGTTGGGGAGGAGGAACGCTTCTTTCCCCTCCTCACCTCCTTGAAACCGTCGGCGTCGTCCACGACGTCAGCGTCATCGACGATGTCGACGACGATGGGGGCTGGCGCTGCTTCCATCTTCACCTCCTGCTCCGCGGCGTCTACCAGCTCGACCCACGACCGCTGTGTGTTCATCACCACATCGTTCTCCTCACCATCGTCGTTGTCGAAGAGGACTGGCGTCCCAGCACCGTCGGCAGCGCCGATGAGGTTTGGAGCTGGTACCGCCTCGGCCGTCCCCTTCTCCTCTACTTCAGCTCCTGTATGATTGCCTGCTTTAGAAGTGGTGGCAACATCTTTGTCGATGGCGACGTCGCCCCCTCCGCTCACCCACGACGACGATTCCTTCAGCTTATTGGCAAAGCTGACCTTGCATGTCTTGTAGGAGTGGCCTGTCTTCCCACAGGTGGTGCAGGCCAGCTCCTCCGTGCACCTCGTCGCAATGTGCCCCTCCTTCCGACACCGGAAACACCGCACCACCCTGCACTCTCTCGCTTCGTGCCCTGACCCAACACTCTCTGCCTCCCAGGCTGATGGACGAAGAGATGTCGGTCGTCATCTCCATCTTGTACTGGCGGACTCCATTGTATACTCCAGGGTAATCTTTGTATGTCAGGTAGCGACCTGCGAGAACCTTCCCGTACCGCTTCAGGACGAAGCGGACTGCGTTGTCGTCCACCTCGTGTGGGACATGCAGGACCGTGACGACTTTCACAGACTTGGCGTAGAAAGTGACTTCTACCCCTTCCTCTTTCTCCAAACGAGGGCCAAGTTCCTGTTGCAACTGGACTGTCTTGAAAGTTATATCGTATTTGCTGCTTGGCAGCCCCTGTACTGCCGTCAGGTGGTCAGCTGGGCTGACCCCACATCTCTTCAGAATATCAAATATGGATCCGTCCTTCAGTAGGACCTGCACAGAACAGTCTCGCAGAAGGGCACGTATGTGCACGTTGTACACAACGTATGGAAGTTCTATGCTCGCTGCCATGATACCCCAATGACACAACAGTGTTTGCTGGCACCAATCAGCGTCGCGCATTTCCGGCGTTGCGCATGCAATGATCTAGTGTAAACTCTGCGAGCAATCGTACCGCTTAACGTTGCGTCAATTTGAACTCGGAACTCAATCTAGCTTTCATAATTTCTCTTTTATTTAGAAATTCAGCATTGTGGAAGAAATATGGATCATTTTACAACAAACTTCTTATCCTACTCTTTCTTATCGATATGTTTGTATTCAATTTAACTGAATATTCACATTTATATAAGACATTTAAAAAGGGGTTAAATATGACAAAAAGGCTTTCACGGATGAATTAAAAGCCTATTTTTAAGACGAAATATTGAAAAACCTAGAGTTTTTCCGACAAAGCGAGTGTCATAAATGTAATATTTGGGACCTGTTCTTGATTTATTGATTGGGTGTTACAACTCTTAAATAGTCAGTTTTTAGCCAAATTCCTCAGAAAAATTGTTAGCCGTAAATCTCATGAACAACAAATCATACGGTTCTGCGCGTAAGACCATACCCGAGCGCGTCGGCATCGCTATCCAGCTGCTTACGGCGGTCTGAATAATTTCACGTGCTTTGCCCCTCGTCATTGATTTACCGTCGAACTTTTCGAATAACACGAAATAACAGCTTTTAAAATGAAATTAATTAGATAAAACATCTTACCTGGATTAAATAGTAAATCTGACATCGATTTCACTAGTTTAAATGTAATTTCATAATCAGATAATAAATAAATTACCGAGTTTGTTGCTCATAACGCTGTGACGGCGTGAGCGAGTTCCGCGCACTCATTGGTTTAGATTCATGCTGGAATTTGCGTAACATGCAATGGCGAAGGATAGCCACGCCGCTAGACATGGCTAAACTCCCAATGGAGTCGCGCACGAATGTTGCTTCAGCTGCTTTTAGAGTGAATTGTTAATTTTATATCTAGAAAATAAAACAAAATAACGACAAGTTGTTTGTGAATTATTTATAAATACATATCTAATTTTCCTAAAACACATCGTGTATGTCCGTATTTCCTTCCACGGTCGATATAAAGTGCAATAAAAATGCGGCTGTCCGAATTTTTCGAAAATTTGATATTTTTCTCCTAACTTCAGAAAGTTGTAGCTTAAAAACTGACATTTAAGAGTTGGAACTGTCAATATGATGATGAAAATATAAACAAAGAACATTACTTCCATGAAAACCTAATTTATGTAAAAACTTTAGAAATTTGAATATTTAAATTTGAAAATAACCTTGAAATTTGGCTCTTTTTACTTGCATTTTCACCCAATCTTCGCGGCCTACTAAAGTCTTGAAAAAAAAAAAATTTGTCCATTGATTTGTATATCATTTGAAAGCTGACGATCAGCTGATCGTAGCCGTTTTTGTTAAAACATCTTATAACTATTCTGATTGGATAAAGAATCAGAGAGATGTCTCAGTAAGCCAATAAGACAACTCGACAGAAAAATCAAGAAAAATGTTACGGGAAAGGCCGGTCGCGTACCGTACATGGCAGCGCCCATAGGTTTTCCAGCGTGCACATACGTGAGGGAGCGCTGCATCTTTGTACAAACAAGCCAAAATGCGTGAAATAAATCAAACAACGGGTTCTAAGCCAAAAGGCTTAGAAGAAAATAAACTAGAGTAGGATAATGATGACAAACGGCGAAACCGGAGCGAGAGTGAAAACACGTCCGCTCGCACGCGCAGTATACCTCGATCAACGCGCGCAGCGACGCACAATGGGCCAGAATCGCCTCAAAGTGTGCCAAAATTCACAATGGGCGAATGTAAAATGTTCAAATTTGTTCATTTGTTTGGGGAAGAAAACATTCTAAAGAATATTTTTCCACCCATATTTTAATATTAAGCGAGTTTTAAAAGTGCCATATAACCCTGTGAACATGGGAAAATCCGAATGTTGCTCCTAAAATGATAAAAAAGGCAACTTTACAAAAGGCGTTGAGAATTTATGAAGGAAAAGGCGATCAAATTGATACTGCATGCAGTTCTTGTCTATTAGTAACGCAATTAGAAAATACAACTAACTAAATTCATGAAAGCTTTATTTAGGGGAAAATGAGCACTAAATTTCAAAAATAAAGAAAAAAATTGCAATTTTTTATAAAAGTAGCATGTTTGTTAGGATTCCAGCCGATTCCCGCAGCGATTTTAATTTTAAAATGTCCACCCAAACCTAAGCTTTCCATTGATGTTAATTTCTTTTGCTAGAATTTGACACACTGTAAAGTGCAGACGCTTTTTCACCCCACGTCCATCGATTTTATTAGGCATATATCGGTACACATTTGTATTGTACACCCAAGGAGCAAACACCCCCTTTTTTAGAATATCAAACATGGAATGTTATAATAGGTTGTGCACCAGAAATGTCTTCTAGGACCTTCCAGGATCTCAACCTAGGTGGACAACCTCGCGATCTAGCCACTGGAATTCCACAAAACGCGTACAAACGATTTAACTCATAATGTACGTTAATAGCGCCTTAAATCCTTAGGGTTCATGAAAGTGTGTCTCTGCTATTTTCACAATTACTCTAAAAAGCATTATGATATCATCACATTGCTTCAGATCCGTGTTCTGTAGAGTATCTTGCATCTTTTGATACCAAATGTGAATGCATAGTATCTACGGTTAATGTGTCACGTCTCATTTTAAGTCACGTGTCATACAACTAACATCAAATTGTACGTTCAGTTATGTACAAAAACGCGTTGAAATGTTCAGACTATTCAAAACGTTACACAATTTGTATTTGGAATTCGCCAAATGACATTCAGTGTTATTTTTGAAAGTTTTTGAAATGATATAAACGAACAAAATAATAAAACAATAAAACACATAACAGATTAAAAACAATACAATACATAAGAATATAATGATAATAATAATAATGAAGCATTTTTATATAGCGCATAACACATAAGCAAAATATGAGTTCTTAATAGTGTATTGTTGGTATCTGACTTTATTAAATCAGGTAGTGGTGAAACAGGTTTGATAATGAAATGTACATAATTTAGAATAGGGAAAATAGATATAGATCATTATAATAAACAGGAATCAAGTTGCTTGAAAATATGAAAATGGACTAAAAAAAATTGATATAGGACACTTTTATAGAGATAAATTTGAAAATGCTCCAATTGTGTTTCTTAGGTCCAGAAACCCCTGGAAAGTTCCCCTAGTCAGTGTAATATGAATCTGTCTATGTGTTACAATGCATTTTGGTCATGTCCAATCAAAAAACAGTATTTTAATGACGTCAGAGAAATTTGAAAATGCTCCAATTGTGTTTCTTAGGTCTAGAAACCCTTTATTACTTCCACTCATCAGGGTAATAATCATCCTGTCTATGTGTTACAACGAATTGTTGCCTTGTCCAATCAGAAAACAGTATTTTAATGACGTCAGAGAAATTTGAAAATGCTCCAACTGTGTTTCTTAGGTCCAGAAACCCCTAAATACGTTCCACTAATCAGTGTAATATGAGTCTGTATATGTGTTACAATGAATATTTGCCTTGTCCAATCAGAAAACAGTATTTTAATGACGTCACACGTATTTGAAAATACTCCCATCGAATTCTATGGGTCTGCAAACCCCGTAGGTCCTTTTACCAGGAACTTATTTAACCTTCTTCAATGAGTAATGAATTTTGGCACACTTTGAGGCGATTCTGGCCCACTGTGCGACGGGTCTGACACAGAGCGTCATGCTTGCATTTATATACAACATTCAACAATGCATAATATTGGTTACTGATTTAAACCATAATCTTTACATGATCATAACTCTACCAATCTTCAATCATTCCCCGTGCTTAACCCGTCAAATTACTCGATTACATTACATTACTACAATAACCTAATACTTAACCATCAGGCTCTGTCATAACTATTACAACTACAACCATTTAACTAATCCAAATGTGCAAACTGGCACATACTACTACAACGTTCTACAATCGATCACAATCTATGATCGTTCGATCTATATCTCATGATCGATCCCTACATAATCATCATCGATTCCCCGATCCTAATCACAATTAATCCCTTAACAAATATTATCCATCCATCATAAATTACCAAACTGTCCTATCTTATACATAATCTTTATCCACAATTATACCCGATAACATCTAATCCTCTTTCCTTAATCCTAATTCAACTCCACCATAAATTATCCATAATTCTAACCACTATTTACTCATAATCGATTCGCTCATATACCCAGCGATTTTGATAATGCTCGAAAAAAAAGAAGAGGCATAAGAGAGAATTCGAACCCATTACCCCTAGTTTTGGAGTCCTCAGCCAAATCTGCTCCTTAGTGGGTGCAAGTTTGCACCTCGAAGGGTTGAAATGTTTACTCCAGGGGTGGACATGTGTACCTTCATGGATGCAAGCTTGCACCTCGAAGGATGGTAATGTTTACTCCAGGGGTGGACATGTGCACCTTTATGGATGCAAGTTTGCACCTCAAAGGGTGGATATGTTTACTCCAGGGGTGGACATGTGCACCTTTTAGGAACCAAATCTGCTCCTTAGTGGGTGCAAGTTTGCACCTTGAAGGGTGGAAATGTTTACTCCAGGGGTGGACATGTGCCCCTTTTCAAGGGTGCTCATGTGCACCCCTGTTAAGGAGTGCACATGTGCACTTTAGGCGTGCAAAATATGGGACAAGACCGTGCACCCTATAAGGTAGACATGGGCACTCTTGGGGTCTTCATGTGCACCTTTTCAAGTGTGCTCATGTACACCCATGTTAAGGGTGCACATGTGCACCTTTAGGCTACCAAAATATGGGACAAGATCGTGCACCCCTAGGGGTGCACAATTGCACTCCTATTTCTTAGTGTGTACAGCAGGTGAACAATAGTTGCCATTTTGTCTCCCGCCGGAGCGCCCGGATTATTCGAACGTGTCTGATCATTGACATTGGCAATTAGGTCGAAGTTGAGAGAGATAAATCTAATTGACCATTTGCTTGCAGTTGAAAGGTACTCCAATAAAGGGCAGTGCGTGTCTTTCAATTATGTAGAAAAACGCCAATCCGCCGTTTTATTATATAATTGTAATTGCTTGAAAAAAAAAAGATTGTGGAATAATACAAAAATCAAACTATAGGTCTATACCGTTGTTTACATCGTGACATTATGTTATACGGTTTTACCATCTTCGGTATTAGTCTATACCAGCACTATTAACGGCCATATTAAATCTACAGCCATGTTTATTTATTTTCAATGAACAATTGTATACTATGCGCTTTCATATTGTCACATGACATCATACATTCTTTCTAAACCAGGACTGCCTACCTCATATATCCAGGGGTGATTTCCAATTCAATGGTAGAACGTACTTACAGATGGACACATTCTTACAGGCAGTCAGGGAAGACGTGCTGAGAGGATCTCACGTGCCTTATGTAAAAGGTATTTTATGTGAACAGAGCACAATATGTGTCCATTTTATAACAGATACCAATCACCAATGGCTATATGATATAAATATGCATTGCAAACGCAAAGGTATAACACATAACAAAAACATGTATTCATTAATATTTTCACGCATTTTTCAAGTTGTTATCTAGCGACAGGCTGTTTGAGAATGATATCATAATCAGCCGCAATTGTAAAAGAATATCCTTTTTTTACATAATAATACATTTTTTTTCTAATTTTATCTTGATCGTATTTCGAACAAATGGCAATTTGAAATACACATAAACCTCAATATATGATTCTTTTCTACGCGTGTTTTTTTACAGATGTTTAAACTTGTTTAGGTGAAGCCATTTCAAAATGTGTTGTTTATACAATGATATGTCGCTAGAACGGTGACCATCTTCCATGCATTATTACATTTATTTTTAAATGTTTGCATGTTATCGATGGAACATATTGCAACTATCAAAATAGTGTACCTTTAAACAATTTATGCAACCACCATTTTTCCTAATAATGCACCTTTGTCAACAGATCTGAACCACGCGCCTCTGGAAATTGTTGCAAGAGGGCCAGAAGCACAGGCTGCCTACATCAAAGCCATTCAAGAAGGGAAAAAACGTGTTTTCCGGACTCGCTTGATGATCGTAGGGCAGGAGAGGGTAGGAAAGACAAGCCTCAAAAAGTCGCTAACCGGACAGCCGTAAGTATATGTTGATTGGTTGATTATTCTTGGCAGTTTAATTCGTAACGAAATAAGTTGTAGTCTGCCTGTATTTATACATACTAAAAAAACCTAATTACGTAACATAGACGTACTTGATATTGATTCACCTTTATGTGCCAAAACAATAGCAGGATAGGCAAGCAATTATTAATTCGTTATAAACTTCGTATATGCACACTGGTGGTAGTGGGCCCTAAAGCTTTTGAATTCAGCTGTTTAGAATTTTGAAGATTATCTAATGCACATTGCCATCATCATGTTATGAGCTGGGCTTTGTCCAAGATGAACTTTAGCCTATTATATACTTATATTACAAGCATTATGATAGCATAAGTCATGGGATCCCCACATTGGGAAGCGCCCCCGGAAGCTTTGGGATTTGTAATATCCAGATATAAAGATGTTGTCTATATGTAAATATAGATTTAACTATTCTTTAGTTAATTAGCTTTCGATTTAGCCGTTAAGAGATTGGAAGATTATTAAGTGCACATTGCAAGCGCATCATGTTATGAGGAGGGCTTTGCCCAAGTATGGATGAACTTGAGCCTGATAGATACATACTGTCAATTGCAATCATCCTGATGGAACCCTAAATATAATAAGTCAAGGGATACCCACATTGAAGAGCTTATTGGTGGTCCAAGGGGCCGGATCCCCCGGAAGCTTTGGGATTTGTAATATCCAGAAATACAGTTAACTATTGAATAGTAAGCTCAATTTTAGTGAGCGAAGCGCAGACGCACAGTGGGCCAGGATCGCCTGAAAGTGTGCCAAGAGAGAAGTGCTGAATAAAACTATTCAATGCGTACAGAGCAGCGGGACTGGGTCAAATAACCTTAATGGGGGTTCCAGGGGCGCAGCCTCGGAAGATTTTTGATTTGGGCAGTTTAGCATTATCAAAAAGTGGTTTAAAGAAGACTATAGTAACAATGCTCCGTAATTGTAATGTTATTATATATTTTTGAACCCCAAATATTAGGGGGGGGGGGGGGGTGATGATAATACAGGCCATCCTCCTCACCTGAAATATTGGGGGGATATCCCCCCCCCCCCCCCCCCCCCCCCCCCCCCGTGATCGACGCCCATGCTATGAAGTACAGAATAGAACATGGTGTCTGTCGATTTATTGGGTGACAACAACATTGTAGGATGGGTCGGGACATTTTTAAACTCGTACTTTAAAGGGAGTGTCCGCCTTTTGCAAATCGTTTGAAAAGTTTCCAGTAGACGGATGAAAATGAATGTAACACCCCGTAAGATTCCTGTTAGATTTCCCCCAAAGATGCATCGTAAATGCATTTGTAAAATATACATAGTTGTATGCTATTTATTGGTTGGCTGACATTATGTTGAGAGTATGAGCATGAGCTAATAAATGTGAATGATTCAATATTACTCTCTGTGTAAGCTAGATTTGACAAAAAGGAAGCATCCACTGTTGGGATTGAAACAGCACCATCCCGTCATATCACCATCGATGTTGGGAAGACATGTGGGGAAACATGGCAACTTGAAACGGAAAATAAGGAAAGTGTCAAAGGTATCGATCGATTACGTCTTCTTTCTTTTACCCCATGGAATAAGAATGGATAATGTGATAATAATATAATGTTATTAAAATGAATCAATCATAAATACACCAAAGTAATTAAATATTTTCTAACTGCGCATACGATGATGCTTATTTATCACTTTTGTTAGGGGTTGGCCTATTGACAGACAGCTGTAAAATCTGTTTTATAAAAACATATAATCAACTTTGCAATGTCAGTACATGTAGTTTAGATTTTGTTCACGTCCTTGTTAAATCATTACACACAACTGTAAATTTGCGGTTTTCCCAATGGGTTAATTTGGTTCCCCATGCAATAACTTTGCTGATTAATTTTGCCTCAAGGAGTGGTGGGGTGAGCGTAATATTTTGTATTGATTGTACATTAGTTATGATACATTGTGGGTCATCATATTTTCCGTATTATATTTATACAGTTGTTAACTGGTGGTGGAGGAAAATGCACGGAATGTTCCACTCCCGATGGATTTTTAATGCTATTGAGGGAAGAGTAAATACGTCCCGAGAGGTAGTCGAGGGACTTATTTTCTTCACAAAATAGCATTTTAAATTCCCGAGGGAGGGGAACATTCCATGATTTTCCCGACAGCAAAGTTAACAACTGTTTTATCATCTGATTGCCATGTAACAGTGCCATGTAATATCCAAAAATATTACATGGCAGCTATGTACTGTATTTACTAAGTCAGGTGATAACATATTATATTCTATAAGGGTACATTATACTAAATTATGGTATTTACATTTCATATTACTTTTGTCAGACCATACTCTTTCTTGGCGTGTGTTTTTAATAACAACTTTCTACTTTAATTTCTAGATAATGTAGAATATGATATAGCAGTTGCGACCCACCACAACTTGAAGAAAACAGTAAGTAACCATTATATATAACATTAAAATGATGATGATGTATAAGAAAAATAATATCCTATATTCTAGAAGGTGTAACATTGCATAATGATAACACAGCAATCGATGTATCCTCACAAAATATTTACCTACGATAATGTGTACTATGCACTGTGTTTGTTGTAATTTGACAATATTTACTCATGGTTATTTCTTAGTTGCCTGAACAAAACTATAATGATACAATACAGCATGGGCGTAGATCTGTCATTGACACCTATTCATCAGGGGGATGATCTATTCATTCATCCCCCTGATGAATAGGTATTACGTAAGTATCGACGCCCATGCAATACAGTGTGTCTCAAAAACATATTTCCCTTCAGCGGATCTCGAATTAAGTATAATTGTATACGAATTATACAACACTCCATTGGTGCCGATTTTCATATTTGCACGTAAATGGCGATCGACATTCATTGCACACATTTTGTCTTTTCACTAAGAATTAAAATACAATAACGATGTAATAACAGCTAGAGTACAATACAAATTTGTCACATATATGTTGGAAGGGTTAGTGATAGTAAAATAAGTTCTCCCTAAAAGCAAGTTTTCTGGATAAGTAGTTGTTCTTCAAAATTAACCTTGATTCAGGATTCTGATCGCCTCAGATCTCTAACACATTGCCTAATGGCGTCGCAAAACTTTGTTACTGGTACGGGAATCGATTGAAGAAATCCGTCAGCACGCACAATAGAATACTTGACCATGCTCATTGTATTGTGCAGTGGCATTGTATACAAAGGTGGCGATATAATCTGTACGCCCCCTAATCTGCAGACGTGGGGCATTTGCGTTTCAATCCCACATTTTCAAATCCCCAAAAAGAAATGTAGCCATGGCATTCCAATTAATGTGGCACTATGAGTTGTGGGGTTAATGGCATAGTTGATTTTTGGTATAGAGTGCGCTACACAAAAACATTTTTGTGAGATAATGAAAAACTGTGTGTAAAACTTTGAAGAACATACAATTTTAATGACATAATAAACTTTATTTGATCAAAATCGGTTCAGAAACGGCTGAAATATCCATAAACATAACCAATTTAAATGATAGTTGGCCCCACAAGTATTCGATAATTTTGAACCAGCTGTTAAAATAATTTTAAAAATGCTTCCTCTTTTCAAATATTTACAAAAGGGGTTTTTTAAATAGTTGCTGATTATTTTTTTAATCACTATTTCAATTGAATATCACATGCACAATTTTGTTATTTAAAATGCTTTAAACCAATGAGTTTTTAGAAAGCGCTCTTTGAATTTTAACGGCTCTTGTTGGATGATACCAGGATTTTTAAGTAAACTTAGTCGTTTGTAATGATGTATTCCTTTTGAGCATGGTGGAATTATAACTATTAGTTTGTAATGTAATGGTGCATTTTTGGGGTACCTTGAATTCAATTTGACCAGAAATGTACTCTCTTAACCAAAAATCAACTATCCCTTTAACACATTGTACACTTTTTTCGCTCTGAAAATAATTATGTTTTGGTAAGTTATGTAATGCACATGTACTGCAAACAAACGACCACATTTCATCGGACTGACACGCTCAATTGAGCTGGAATACAATCACCAGGAAGCCTGATCATTTGTCTTTGATATGACATGTAATATTTATATTTTTTAAATCACCTTCATACCATACACAAATATTGTTTTGAGGCACACTGTATGTTTGCAAACATTTAATGCTAAATAATTGCTCCTTAGTTAACCAGTCTTCATTGATGAGAATATATTTGTACTGAATAATAGCGATAAATCTCGATCACTCGGGGATATATTCCCTTGTAACTTTGTTCAATTTAATTATGTAACATTGTATTGGCTATTTTGTATAAGGAGGCCGAGAAACAAACTGAAGACGATGACCAAGAGCCATGCGATTCTGGTAGGTGCAAAATATATTATCATTCTTTTGTACGAATTTTGACATAGCATTACCTGTATGATACTGAACATTGTTTGTACGTTTGTAAATAAATATAAAATGTTAAATTTAAAACAGTTTAATATGTAATTATACAACCAAAACATGCAAAATATTTTTAGATTATGAAAACGTCTGTATTATGAAGGAATCATGGTCATAACGTTTTACATTATTAAAGGGGTAGTTTAGTTTTGGTAGAGAGGGCGCTGCACATCATAATTTTTTGGTGAGGTAATGAAAAACTGAGTGTCGAATTTGAAAGAACATACAATTTTAATGGCAGAATAAACTTTATTTGGACAAAATCGGTCCGGAAACGGCTGAAATATCAATAAATATATCTGAGCCTATAATTATTTGGGACCCAAATAATTAAATGATTTTTTTCAAAAAATTAAAAAAATGCTTACACTTTTTCAGAAATGTTCAAAAGCGTTTTTTAAATAATTGTTGATAATCTCTCTATTTAATCATTATTTCAATAAAACATCACATGCATAATTTTGTTCATGGTTGAAACCAATGCCTTTTTAGAGAGCGCCCTCTTGTGTTTTAATAGCTCTTTTTTTAATGATAACAGGCTTTGTACTTAGTCGTTTGTAATTTTGTATACCTATCGAGCATGGTGGAGTTATAACTATTAGTTTATAATATACTGTCCAGGTTTGGTTAATAAAGTTCAGCCTTACCAAAGCTATACTACCCCTTTAACGTTTTAACATTATACTACTGCTGCTTCTATCATGATCGCGTCATTTTGTTCAGATCACTGAATTATCCGTACAAAGGGTAAAAATATACATTTCGTTCTATATTTGAGTTTAAAATAGTATTGAAATTTCCTATAAAGTCAAAAAGGTATGTATGTTGCTTAAAGCATAGGTTCGGTCACAAGCAAGTCGTTATGAATTGATCGGAAATAAATCACAGTCCTGACCTAATGTGCTTGGCATTGTAGAACTTCATTGACCAACATAGTAGCAACATGATCAAAGCAGCCGCATAATGTATGCATATTGAAACTCTGCATGGTGCGACTATACAATTGACAGAATGACTAGTCATATTGTCCTTAATTATCTTCATCCTGTAATACATTTCTGCGGCGTACTGTGTGCCACAAAAGTATAATTAAACCTCACAATGCTGACAATAATAAATACTGATATAGGTCTGCCATTACGATAAAATGCAAAATTTTAAATATTATATCTCTATCAATATCACGTTCTTCTGATACCACACGTCAGAAACAACAGTTGATATTGTCCTCATGGAATAATATTGTGTAATAGTGATAGTTGTTAAACGCTGGGGGGGGGGGGGGGGCATGCGTACAATCTCGCAATCATAAATCTCTATCTATCAGACCGTTTACTCGTTAGTCTGTATGTTCCCGTTGTCTTGCTCATTTTAGATACGTCATGTTCTGGGTCTGCTCTTACCACTGACAAACAATGGACACCATCGAGTGAGTAGTTCATATAATGAATATGGTATTGTTGTATTATGAATATGGAATTCACAAAATTGTTTTTGAAATCACATAAAACGGAACACTTATGCTTCCAAAATATTCCCTAAGCCGAGCATATCATACTATTCTGCTGATAATAAACAAAATATGCACGTATGTGTGGACTGTATATATTAATTTCATCAACCTCAACCTATCGTCATGAATACAAAATTAACCCACCATATTTGGACTAGACAGGAGGATTTTATGGTGTTTCCCTCAAAATCTTAGAGAAAATGTGCATGGTTAGGAATGTTGGTTGCCTAGTTATACACTGTAATGTATTCGATCTTTATAGTCAGACAGAGCAATTTGTTAAACGGAAAATACACATTAGTTTCTTGTTTTCAATCCTATCTAGCATCAGATGTACTCAGAGTTAAAGATAAAGGATCATCTGCCAGCTATGACGTTACCTTGCGACACAAAGAAGAAATGGATCTGGGGACTGTGTCCAAAATGGTACTAGAACAAGTAAGACCATCACAGCTGCAAGCATCTCATAATTATTGCTCTTCGCAGGGGTAGAAATGTGATATCAATACAGATAATACAATTACGCGTACATTGTATCACGTTTTAAAATCCATGTGTTTTTACCATTTTAACTTTCTTTGGTTATACCGCTTCGCTATTTGAGAAGAGGAGAGTGTTGGATGTAGTTTATCTCAAATGTTGCTGAATATACAGTAGTAACACGTAGATGGAAGTTTTATTTTCATATTGTAATAGCCGCCGTCAACTCTGTAATGGGTACAATGAATCGGTGCATTGGCAGTCCTGAATATGCGCATAATTCGGCCAAAATCATGGTATCCTATGTTTCTACTCTAGATAAGTACTAGATAAGTACTAGATAAGTACTAGATAAGTACTTTAAGTAATCTTAGTTATTATATCCCTTCTCGTAAGATTGTTGCATTAGGAGTGTACACAACAAGAAAAAAGGATAGTTTTGACTAGAAAAGACATTTCCCGGTGAATAGTACCGGTGAATAGTACCCTTTGTATTGTGACGTCACGCATAGTTCACCTTTTCCCCGGGGAAAAAGGTACTATGTCCCCCCTCCCCCCAAACAAAATAAATAAAAACAAAACAAACAAAGCAAGATCATAGATTTTTTTGGCCCTCTCAGGTGTAGAGATGCGTATTATATATAACAACCTCTCAGCGAGCGGATGTCTTGTTTTAGCTTGCGATAGATGCTCGACCAGCTTTTCTAAAGAGTAATTAAACAAAAAATACAGAATATTTTTACCGTGAATATCAATAAGTTCCAAAGAATATTCTAGAGATGCATTTCATGTATAACATGGCGGTATTCGAATGCAAAACTTCCGAAAATGGGGCACAATTTGCATCGTTGATCTTCAGTGGCCGTGACAGTAATTCGTCATTCGACAATTAAATTGCAGCGGTCACTGCATATGGCACATGTCATGCACACCGTGTGTGTATGTGTAATTTATTTCCCCATTCAATTATACATGTTAATGTAAAGCAGGTTAATTATTCACATTGCTGCGCGTGTTTTGCATTTGGGCGCGCAATAGTTGTTAATGCGCGTACTCATGAATGGAAATGTAGCGCAATACGCGCTCTGCGCTAGGAATATTACGCAAAGGGGGCCAGTGTCACAAACAGAACACAGTAGGCCTAAGTGATGGTGCCATGTTCAATGGTTTGTTTTCCTTTATATCAATATTATCAATGTTTTTTTTTTTCTTTATATTATACTTTAATTTGATTTGAACAATACAGGTCGAAGGGATATAAAACAAATATACAATGACTCAATCTCGGAACAAGCTTAAACTATTCGCACTCAGGAACAACAATAGTACCATTCTCCCTCGGGCCGATGGCCCTCGGGAGAACAGTACTATTTGATGTTCCTTCGATGCGAATAGTTTTAGCTAGATCCTCGAGTGTCATTGTATATTTGTATAATATAACATGACAACATTATCAAAACAATAGTTCCTTTCTCATTCAATCTTGTAGGAAGAACCTTCAGACTCATCAGGAACCAATGACCCGGATGGACAAACACACGAAGGTAGTACTTTATGATTGTAGTGGATATTTCGATGATTGTGTAAACATGTATTGTGGTCTGGTTCAACGGAGCAATTAATGCAATACAGTGATACATGAACAAGGTCAAGGGGCAACCCATGTTATCATGTAAGGGAGTTGAAATGCCTACATCAGTGAACAACAAAAATCCAATTTGTATCTGGTGAACGGTGTATCAATATTAAGACCTGAATAATAATAATAATAATATTCAGTTCTTTTATAGCGCATAACACATAGCCAAGGCATGTCCCTATGCGCTTAAAACAAGAAAGACAAACAAAAGCACAGACTATAGAATCACTTAACAGCAAAGAAAATACATAATGGTGTTGGACACTGGGTTCATGAACATGAAAAATCAACTATTGAACAAATGCTTCTTAAGAGCAGCCTTAAACTTGTCTAAGTCACTAATATTCCGGAGATCATTTGGGAGTGCGTTCCATAAGACTGGAGCGGCGTATACAAAAGAGCGTTCACCATATGATTTGGTCGTCATTAAAGGAACAACAAACAGATTTTTCCCGCTTGATCTTAAGCTACGAGTTGGTTTGTATGAAATTAATAACTCGGACAAATATTCAGGGGCTACTCCATGGAAGCATTCAAAGGCAAAGACAAGTAGTTTAAATAATATGCGATTATGAACAGGAAGCCAATGCAAGTTTCGTAAGACAGGGGTGATTGAATCATATTTTCGAGTTCTAGTCGTAAGTCTTGCCGCTGCATTTTGAAGAATTTGCAATTTTCTAGTTTGTTGTTGTGGCAAACCAAATATGAGGCTATTGCAAAAGTCAATATGGCATAAGACAAATGCATGAACTAGTTTTTCAGTTGTGTGCCTATCCAAATAATGACGTATTTTACCAATTTTATATAAAGCATACGAAGCAGCGCGACATTTACGAGTTATAAAATTCTCGAATGTCAATTGAGAATCAAAGATCACTCCCAGATTTCTACAAGATTGACTTGCATGGACTAGCTCCCCATTAATATTTAGGGAGTTAATAGGTTCTGTCTCTCGGAACCGTGAGGAAATATGGAGAAATTCTGTTTTACTACTGTTAAGTTTGAGGTAATTCACTTGGGACCATTCCTTGATAGCCTGGATGCAAGGCAAAATTTCTTTGGCTGAATCAAAATCACTTGACTTTTTAAATGAAACATACAGCTGTGTATCGTCAGCATAGAACATTTTTTGCACATTATACGTATCTATAAGTGATTCCAATGGAGCAGTGTAAAGTGTAAATAAGATCGGCCCAAGTACAGATCCTTGAGGGACTCCCTGGTTAATAGAGTGAGATAATGATTGTTCACCACCTATGACCACACTATGACTTCGGTCTAACAAGTAAGATTCAAACCACTTTAGTACCTGGCCACATATTCCGAATTTGTTTTGTAATCGTGTCAGGAGAATATCATGCCGTATGAGGTCAAAAGCAGCTGAAAAATCTAACAATATAAGAATTGCTTCTTCACCCTTATCCAATGTAATTAGCATATCATTTGTAACTCTAAGAAGAGCTGTTTCAACACCATAAAACTGACGATAACCTGACTGAAATTTAGGGTATAAATTATTTTCCTGAAGATAACCTTGCAACTGGGATGCCGCAAGTTTTTCTAGAATTTTTGCAAAAAATTTCAAATTAGCTATTGGACGATAATTTTTCAAGTCGTCTTTATTCAATGAATTTCCTTTAAGTTTAGGTCGAATATTGGCAAACTTAAAATTATCCGGGAAACGTCCCTTTGCAAAGGAATCATTCACAATGTTGGTCATAATTGGTACCAATTCGTCTAATAATTTCTTCAAAAGATGGGTTGGAATTGGATCTAGGTCGCAAGAGGTAGAGTTGGATTGTACAATTACTCGACGTACTTCCTGAACAGTAACTGGTCTAAAATTTTGAAACAGTGACCTACATGTTTCTTCATCTGGACCGAAATTACTGGCACCTGGGTCTAGTGATGCAAGTTGACGTGTGATATTTTCTATTTTTTCCGTGAAGTAATCAGCAAAGGATTCAGCTAGTGAGTCATGAGCGATATCAGCGTCTGGAAGAACTGAAGAGGCAGGTCGTGTTAACTGTTCGACTTTTTTGAAGAGTTCACGTGGTGTGCAGTCTTTAAGCTGATCACGGTGGTAGTTGTTCTTTGCAGATTCAAGCTGATTGCAATAACGATGAGCTGCTTTCCGAAAGTTCTGACGATCTATCTCTAACCCATGAGGAAATGCCTTTCGCTCCAGGGCTCGAAGATCACGCTTGAGCTGACGGAGATCATCACTGTACCACGGGGATTCAGGTCTACTTGTGACGGTGCGTGTAACTTCAGGAGCATGTTTGTCCAAAAGACGGGAAAGGGTATCCTCAAAGTGGCGAACATGTTCGTTGATGTTGTCTGACGAGAAAGTGTATAATGAAGATGAGATGATGTCTTGACGAAACTCATCAATATCAATGTTCCGTATTTTTCTGGTTCTGATCGTAATCTTCTTTGGCCTGGGTTTACGAATGTTCATGGAGCACAGAACGGCAACATGGTCAGATGGAAGATAGTTTGTAGATGATACGTTGTAAATGAACGTGTCGTTTGCTCGTGTAAGGATCAGATCCAAAGTGTGTCCGCTGTTATGAGTCGGTAGTCGGACATGCTGCTGAAGATTGAGTGATGAGATGACGTTCACAAAATTAACAGCACTTGAGTTTGTTGCAGAGTCTAGGTGATAGTTAAAGTCACCGACGATCATTAACTGATGTGGTGAAGATACCAGCTGTTCCATGAACGTAGCGAATTCAAGGAGGAAGGTCTGATCTGTTGATTGTCCAGAAATGGTTCGCTGTGGCCTGTATAAGACTGTGAGACGTAGTGGAACTTGTCGGTGAGAAGTGATAAGAACATCAATATGTTCAAACGACGTGAAGACTGCGGTTGTTTCAAATCTCTTGACCTGAAAAGACTGCTTGATGAAGATGGCAACTCCGCCTCCAGCACGACCTACTCTTGGGTGATGATGTATTTCATAGTTCTGAAGGGTGGATGAGATGTGAGCTAAGGGAATGTTGTCGCGATCATCCCCCGTGAACCATGTCTCTGTTACAGCTGCTATGTCTATTTGATCATTGATCACAAGATCACACAACATGTGGGTTTTATTGTTCAATGATCTGGCGTTCCAAAGGGCAAATCTTACAGGATCCTCAATCTTTTCCGCCGATTCCTGATCAAGCCGGGATTGCCGACGACGTCTGCATCGTCCACCTTTGCGACATCGTTTTGTACGACCTCGATAAATACCCATTTGTTTCAGAGTAGACCATACTAATAAATTTACTTTAAATTGCTTAGAATTTAAGTTATACAATGTGTGAGTGTCATATGTAATTTTACTACTTAACACAGTTCTATCTAAATCAATACCACTATTCAGATCCTCATTACTGCATGTAGTAGAGGGACCTGGATTGGGATGGATATCCCCACTTTCTAGCGAAATTAACTTTGAGCGAAATGAGGAAGTACATGAGCTAGCTTGATAATATGATATCCTTTTCCCGATATATTTAACTGTATATAAAAATGATGGAGGGTTGGTTTGAACAGGAGTTAGTCCATGTTCAAGTGTCTCAGCACAACATAGAGTATAATACAACGACAGTGATAACATCAATACATGGTAGAAGTGTACGCCATGAATGGAGGCCATTATAATACACTTAGTACGCTTAGTACAAGTAGATCAAGTGAATTCCTTTGAATCAATGAATGGTCTTACAATGAATACTTGATCGAGCAGACACAATAGGCAAGTGTGCATAGGCTTACACTGCATGTAAAATGGCTGCAGTAGTCAAATGGCTAACACAGTACTCGCCTAGGAGAAAGTAAGACAATTTTAGAAAAAGCTACATAACATAATCATACAAAACTAGTCTAGTCAAATCACAAATACTTACTTAACAATCTAATATAGAAATACAAGCATGAAATGAACCCAGTGCAAGTAAAAAGAAGGAAACTTGTGGAGCAGCTGTAACGCGCACCACATGCTTCCTTACACACCATATATGGTTATCTTCTGAGCTAGCTGTCTGCAGAAGAAGAAAACATCGCACAAAACTGATCATTATTGACCTCTCTTTTTAAACCACAAATTAAGTATTTTCTGTGAGGTATCACATTTGCAATAATAAGTACCATAATATTGTGCACAATTGTTTCAACATTTGGTGGCCCGATCGGGCCAGCAAACATTGGAAATATGAGTTTTTACTGGCCCGACAGCAATTTTTGGTGGCCCCGGGCCATCGGGCCTATGCTAATTTCGTGTGTGCTGTAGCTATACCAAAACTTAACTATCTCTTGAACGTCTTAGTTTCATCCCTAAAATTAAAAACAAGAACAATTGGGAAGAAAATTATAATGTCTTAAGACTTTAGTTTAGACTTAGTAATATTGTTACTATCTAGATGTATTATTGGCGAAAACATTTAATCAATGAACATCCGATAAACAAAAACAACAATGTTTACCTCGTTGATGAAAGATGCCGCCTACACGAAGCTCGCAGAACGAAGCTGGAGGCGCACTGTGCCCCAGAGCGCTGGCGATGACTGCCCCGGCACCTCCCCCTGGAAGTTGCAGCTGACCATCGTGGCAAACCTTCCAACTGCTGTGCAAACGGTGCAAATGTTCGAAGTTTGATCATTTTATTAGACTTGTCTGTTCTTCAGATTACACCTAACACAATGTACGGTACTTGTATCGTATTTGAAAGAAATCTTCAAACGGATAGTTAAAATATCGTAGCTCCTCAATTCAACTTCAGTACCTCCACCACAACATTCAATTCAACAGGGACCTCCACATGCACACACCATCGATATTCGGTGGACACACGCGTCACGCGCCGCTAGCTACGTGTACTAACTTAGCTAACTGCATCATATCAGGTGACAGCACGTCACGTGACGCGTGATGTACTGCGATCTAAAGTCACTGGGCACAGTGCACAGTACTGGGATCCGGTCATCTATCTACCCAAAACTGCGAAGTGTGGACAATCTGGGCAGCAATTTAATCAGGTATTTCCGTGTTTCTAGAGTTTGAGCTCTTTTGTGTCTTCTGTTTTCAACATGACTGTCTATTAGTAACTCTAGATGATTATGATGATGGTCGACTATCATACATGTATGAACAGCGGCACTCACTGACTCGATTAACCTAACCAGGCGCCGTACGTAGTACGGCGCCTGGCATACTGAGGTGTGTATACCGTGATGGTAACACTTGATAGGCTTTAACGGCAAACACACTTATAAAAAAAATATATATATCATACTTTAAATAACATATCTCGGTTCATACTTACGAATTATGTTATGCATGGACATCAATGATCCAAATTGCAAAACGTCTGATGCTCCATTCGTTTGATTTATCCTGAAATTTACTATAAAACTGGCAAGATTACAGAAGTGACGAAAATGGTATCCGAATTTGTTCGCTGCAAGCAATATCAGGTGATCAAAAACTTGTCGGCAATGCACCCCCTGTACCCGATCAACCGATCGCCCCGCGCATGCGCTATGCATTGCCGACGAGTTTTCGGTCACCTGACATTGCATGCAGCGAACAAAGACGAAGGAAATAATAGTCATCATCATCATCATCATCAATTTGAGCTAAGTTATCATTCTTTTGCAACAATTTAAATAGCAAGCAAGGTAGGTTGAATGTTTAATTAATGTCTAGAACTAAAAAAATAATAATAATAATAGATGGAAAGTTCTTGAAACCACCCGTCGGCAAATTTCCTACAAATTTTTTAACGTTTCGTCTTCACAGCGCCGTCCTACGGACGGCGCTGATCACAGTTATGACTCGATCAGCAGTGTGTGTGGTCTAGTTTTCAGTAGTGTGTTGGGTGACTTATTCTAGACTAGTACTAGTAGAGTAGGCTCACCCCTGCAAGTCAAGGGGTTCTGCATGGAGTAGGCTAGTATTTGTTTAGGAGTACCGGAACCACAATTCATCCACATCCAGTATACAATTAACATAATACAGGTAGTACAGGTCCACGAGGGCGATTTTGAAAATTTTGAGGGAGAAAAACGCCCTCGTGATTCGTGAAATTATTCACGAGGGCTATTTTGGGGCTCACAGGGGCTCTTTTTTTTGTTTGCATCGTTTACATTGCTCACGGGTCTAATAAATGATTATCAATATTTATCATGTTGTGACCTATCCGATTATGCCATGTTTGGTACGTTTCTGGCGCTTTCCGATCATGCAGAAAGAAAAAAAAAAAAATAAATAAATAAAAAAAAAAAAATATAATTTTTTCTTTTTTCGCCCCCGTGCCATGGCTCACGGGGGCGATTTCAAAGGTTTCGGGGGCGAATCGCCCGTCGCCCCCATGTATTTTTTTGGTTGGTACAGGTATGGGCTTATAATAAGCCTTAACTGCCAGGAATGCATGCGTCTACTTGACGTGACATTGAGTGAGAATCTCAAAAGTAAAACATTTTTTTGTTATAAAACTGAACAAATTATCAGTTATCATTGACATTATCTCTATGTTAATGTTTAATAGTGTTTGAACTTGTATTTATTACCTACAATTAGAGTTAGACTGCATGCTTTTCACTAATAGTTTTCTTTCCTCAGCTCAACTGATCCACACTTTTATTTTAAAATTTGACCCCTTTTCCCATTTCCCCACTTCTTTTTAAAGGTTCACAACATCTTTATTTTGGACAGTCTTTCACATTAGTTTCATATGACTCTTTGTTTGATGCTGTATTTATTTGTATAATGTTTGTTCATATTTAAATTGATATCACATTTACACCTTGTTCACCAATGATTAAATGACATTTTTTCCACTTTCTGTATTCCCCACAGGGGAATTAAGCATCCATGGGCTCATTTATGTACATCACCTTCCTTTTCACTGATCATCACCCATTCTAATCACGCCTTCTCTTTTATCTCTCCTCCTCATTCATATTCTATACTTACCCAAAATCTCCATAAATTATCCTAGCTCAATCACATTTATAAATACTCATTTGTACAGGGCTCCACACTTACCTTTTTTTGTCAGTGGCCCGGTTGGGCTAGTGAATATGAGATATGGTTGTGAGCTAGTAGGCCTATGCTTGTATGAGACATGTAACATTTATTGTTCAGAAATATTACAGCCTGAGTTTGCATGCTAGCAGACCACATGTGTGTAAGTAAAACTGTGTTTATCAGCAATTGTGTGCTAATAATTATGCTAGAGCTTTGTCCTAAAAAGTGCCCAATAATACAAAATTAAGAAGTGGACTATTTTACTATTTGAATGAATCTCAGCAGTGCCAGAAATCACTAGGATGTATTAACTGATGGACTATGTTTTTTTATTACCATTGAACCAATTCATTAAACAGCCCTGCTGATCCTTAAAAGTGGTCCATTGTCAGTTAGCAGGCAGGAACCATGAGACTAGTGATCCTAGAGGACTATTCCAAGGCCAGTGAGTGGGCCGCCAAGTATGTGAGGAACAGGATCCTGGAGTTCCAGCCCAGCGAGGACAGGTTCTTTGTGCTGGGGCTCCCAACAGGTTTGTCCATTTCTTGTCCAGGTTCTTCTTTAGCTGCTTTGGGGGTTAACTGAAGAGGGTGGGGGGCCTTTTGCCAGGCAAGCCATTACAAAAACGTGTGAATAGCATGAGAGGTCTTAGTTTTCAGTCTTCTTTTAAAGGGAACCACCACCCAAAAAATAATATACTTATAAATGAAATGTACTATTCTAGTAGTCCATTCCACCAACAAGTTCAGAAAAATTAGAAATTAAAATAATTTGAAAACTCATCGCGATACTAAAGTAATTGTTCATGGGTCTGCCAACGAAGACTAATCCATTGTTTAGGTCGTATGCATGCGTCTACCGTGCCTCTATTGTCTCCAAACATATGCGGGTATGTGGCGCACTCACAAACATTTGGTGGTAACAGAACCATCGGACATGTTAGTCTCGTGAGTTTGGGTGATTAATTGCATTGTTTATGAATAACACAACCCTTTTCAAAGTGTCAAACAATGATAACGAAACATATAAACCTGTGTTTGGTTGCTTTCATGAGTATTAAATCATGTAACTAAAGATAAAAATGTTTTCAAATTATCCTTATTTAGTTAGCTGTTAGATGGTTATGAATTTGATTTGATTGTGTGCACTTGTTATGTTGCCCCTTACTATCAATAAAACAAACTATGGGACCATCAAGTGAAGGGAAAGATAATTAATTTAGTACAGCACCAGGGTGGTTGTCCACAGGTTGCTTGTTTGAATGAAGCCACAATAAACCCTGCTTTTATTCCCCACCACTCTCCATCAGGTAGCACTCCTCTAGGAATGTACAAGAAGCTGATTGAGTTCCACAAAGAGGGCGTGCTCTCATTCAGATATGTCAAGACCTTCAACATGGATGAGTATGTGGGTGAGTATCAATAAACAAGGCCCATATATATAGAACAGTCTTGCCAGGCCTCGGCCTCGGCCTTGGCCTCGTAATGCCGTGACTCGGACTCGTCCTCGGCCTCGTAGCACGCGGCCTCGGCCTCGATGACTCGAGGCCGGTTCGAGGCCGGTTCGAGGCCGGAATATTTCATAGAATCTGGTGAATTTAAGATTCAACATCTATTCACTATTTTGAAGTATTTTCCAATAATATTTCATTAAAAAAAAAAAAAAATGTAAATCATACGATTGATAGTTAAGTTCATGCGCAGCTACGACCTACGTACGTACCGTACCCATCGATATCTCTCGATGTAATATAGTACGGTACAGTCAAAGATCCTACATACAGCGCTGCAGCACTCTGATATACAGCGTGCGCAACCTAGAATTTGAAGATCTTGGTTGTTCAAAATTTTAAACAGCGTTGTTAGAGGGACCGGCTTAAACAGCGTTTTTGGTTGTTTAAAAAGTTGTTTAATTTGTTTTGCTGTGTAGCACAAGGCAAAGTAAGTTATGCAATGGCATGTGATCGATTAGATCACGATTATTTGATAATACTGAAGTATCTCGAAAATACTTTTGCATTTTCATGAAATTCTCAGTCTTGGAGGTCTTGAGGCCGGCCTCGAGGCCGACTTTGCCAGGCCTCGGCCTCGGCCTTGGCCTCGTAATGCCGTGACTCGGACTCGTCCTCGGCCTCGACCATGGTGACTCGGACTCGGACTCGGCCTCGGACCATGGTGACTCGACTACAACACTGATATAGAACCCACTAGCTTAGTTTCATGCTAAGTCTATTTTGGATGATGTGGCTAAGTTTTAAACACACAATCTTTTAGTTGCTTACAAGGGTTAACTTAGTAGGTACGTAAGGCTAAACCAGCTAACCTTAGTTGGGGACTAGGAAAACCATTTGTTGCTCAATAAACTATACATTTGAAATACTCTTAGCAAGGAACTAAGCTAGTTGGCTTTTATGAATATTGGCCCAGACTTATTGATAAGCAACCTTGGGAGAATTGCAATGACGAATAGTAACTATAGGATACATGTATGAGCAAGTTGAGCAACTCTATGAAATGTAATAAGTGAGACTGTTTAGAGAATTCTATCAAAACTGGACATAATCTTAACATTAGCAAAACGTGTGAGTATATGGATTGTCCCTCGGTGTGAAGTGGCAGATGCCATTTTAGAAGTAGATTTTTACTGTAGCCATAGTTAACACACATCAGCCAGCAAAGTAGCAATGTAACATGCTTCTTGACATTTGTTATTGTGTTTGCTTGCTCTGTTATATACATGTATTTATGCAATTCCTGCATGTCAGACAATATCTTTAACCCATCATGGACTGTTTTCCTCAATACTCAGTCTGTGGTCTTTGGGAAATGAGAAGTTTGCTTAAAAAACAGTTTATTGCAAGGACTTTATCACTTTTTCATCTATAGAATTTTCACTGAATCATCTTGTTTACCAATTTGCCCTTCAGGTCTAGATAGGGATCACCCAGAGAGCTACCATTCCTACATGTGGGACAACTTCTTCAAGCACGTTGACATCTTGCCAGAGAATGTGCACATTCCTGATGGAAATGCAGAGGATTTAGATGAAGAGTGCAGGAATTATGAGGCAGAAATCAAGAAGGCTGGAGGTGTGGAGCTATTCATTGGAGGTGAGTATATACTAAAACCCTCTCACTTCACGACTATCGTGGGGTTAATTTCTAACCATGGCACGTTCCCCCTTTAGCAAGTCACTTTATCCACATTTGCTGCTCTCAACCCAGGTGTAGTAAATGGGTACCTAGCAGGAATTTATTCCTTGAAATGCTTAATGCCCCCGAGGCAGCTCGGCTTTAAGACTAAGATTCAAATTTGTATTCTAGATTAATCTACAGGAGACATGAATGAACAAGCTCAGCTAAAGCCAGGGTATTAATAGGTAATAAATGTCCTAATCTTCTCAGCCTAAATCTTAAATCATATTTGATATCTTGCAACTTTTTAATATTGACTTGCGAAAGGAGGGCAATATGTTTAACACGGGTATGAGCATTTTGCTAAAAAAGTTTAAAACAAAAGAATAATCCAAAGAATTACGTATAAATCATTTTAAATGGTTTATTTTAGCAATTGTTTGATCAAAGTAAGTTGTAATATTTGGTTGGACACATTGTATAATGACCTGTTTCATACTTTCTAACTAATATCTATGGATCTGTTTCTCTCTTTGTTCAGGTATTGGCCCAGATGGACACATAGCCTTCAATGAGCCTGGCTCTAGTCTGGTCTCACGGACAAGAGTGAAGACACTAGCTCATGACACCATCATCGCTAATGCTCGTTTCTTTGGCAACGACATCAGTAAGGTTCCCACCATGGCCCTCACTGTAGGCGTAGGGACAGTCATGGATGCACATGAGGTAATCACTTGGGAAACCTTGGCTGCAAGCTCAGATATGGCCATGTGTTTTGAGGTGGCCATTTTCTGATCACTTGGTAAACCTTGGCTGCAAACTCAGATATGGCCATGTGTTTTGAGGTGGCCAGTTTCTGATCACTTGGTAAACCTTGGCTGCAAACTCAGATATGGCCTTGTGTTTTAAGGTGACCAGTTTCTGATCACTTAATTGGCTGCAAAATCAGATATGGCCATGTGTTTTGAGGTGGCCAGTTTCTGATCACTTGGTAAACCTTGGCTGCAAACTCAGATATGGCCTTGTGTTTTAAGGTGACCAGTTTCTGATCACTTAATTGGCTGCAATTAGATATGGCCATGTGTTTTGAGGTGGGCCAGTTTCTGTTAGCATTTTTCTGTGAATTGCAAAGTTGCTTGTCAGGGGGTGTTGCATAAAGAGACTGATTAATTGCAAGTCAGAAAATGTGCCTAACTTAGCAAGTCTGATTGCCTATTAAGTGTGCATGTTTTTTTTCAAACTTGCTATCAATCGCAACTTTGCGATTAATCACACTTCTTTATGCAACACCCCCAGGGAAATGTTTGAATATTTGCGTAATTTTGTGTCCAATGCCAAGTATACATTTTCTAAAAGATATTGTCTGAGGAATTCAATAATGGAGTTAAAAATGTATATGGTATTTTTGAAACTATTCAGTGATAATAAAATATAAAAAATACATTTAAAACTTTGATTAAAATGACAAGAAAGTGAGTGGTACATCCTAATTAACTTTCAATTGCATGGTTGAATCTCCTTTCTGTAAGCTTTCCAGTGTACGGGTCCCGGGGGGGGGGGGGGGGCACTCATGTATAATGTAAGACGGGTATGTGCCGCTTAAAAGAACCCCTTTTTCACACCCGATCGCAGCTCTAAAGATACCAGATTTTCAAAAATTGCCGCTCCATAGACCCCCGGAATGACTTGGCTAGGTAGTTGAGTAGCGCCAAGTCCATTATTCTTCTTCTAGTTAGGCTCCATAGACCCCCGGAATGACCTTGGCTATGTATTTGAGTAGCGCCAAGTCCATTATTCTTCTTCTAGTTTGGCTCCTTGGACCACCATTTGAGCCTTTTTGAGGGTTTCCGCAGGGTCTTTTTGGTAGCTGTAGTTTTAGTCTGCTCCTTAGACCCCTTAACTCCCGTTTCAGGGTTTTTGTAGCTCCAAGACCCTATATTTTGTGCTTGTAGCCAGCTCTTCAGACCCCCATTTCAGAGTTCCGTGAGGCACACCCCCGTCAAAAAATAATTCGAGTGCCCCCCCGGGGTACGGGTCTTTTGCCATCATCTTTCAGTTTATATCAAAGTCATACATTACCAACAAATATTGATATCAATTTAAATTTAAATTTCATTTGATTGGTCCAAAATCGGAATTATCAATTTGATAAATAGGGACCAAGTGGCTTTGAAATACAATGTGTTCTTGAAACCTATAACCTCAATTGATATTTCACTTCTAAATACTTATCATGTACAATGTAGGTCCTACCAAGTTTGTAGTCACTATTTTGATAGATAGGAGCATAATAATGCAACAAATTATCTTTGCATTGAACTGTACATATTGGCCCAATTATAGGTTGACCTTTAACCTTTTCCTAATGACCCAAAGCCTGTGTCTTCAGCATAAGGTCAATACATATACCAAGTTTTATTGCAATTTAGCAAGTATTTTATTTTTCTCCATGTTTTTCCTTTAATGTATCAATCCACCATACTATTCATTTGTGTTGTTGGTTTTTTGCAGGGTGATGATCATTATCACAGGTGCACACAAGTCCTTTGCATTGTACAAGGCCATTGAAGAAGGGGTCAGCCACATGTGGACCGTTTCTGCATTCCAACAGCACCCACGAACCATCTTCGTTGTTGACGAGGATGCGACGTTGGAACTGCGTGTGAAGACGGTCAAGTACTTCAAGAGTCTGATGTACGTACATGACAAGCTGGTGGAGGACTCCTCAAAGAACCAGAGGTGAAAAGGCAGAAGAAGAAGTAGTGAAGTTGCAGTATCATGGCATACAAGTATGTACATGTATGTACCAAGGAATGTAGGTTGTGTTTTGGGGAATCCAGATGCTACTGATAAGTGCATAATTCCTGTCACTTCTAATCGTACTTCAAATGGAAATAATCAATGTTTCTGAAACCCCCATTATCTGTTTTGACTGAACACTGGAGGCTGCCATGTTTGACTGAACACTGGAGGCTGCCATGTTTGACTGAACACTGGAGGCTGCCATGTTTTGACTGAACACTGGAGGCTGCCATGTTTTGACTGAACACTGGAGGCTGCCATGTTTTGACTGAACACTGGAGGCTGCCATGTTTGACTGAACACTGGAGGCTGCCATGTTTTGACTGAACACTGGATGCTGCCATGTTTTGACTGAACACTGGAGGCTGCCATGTTTTCCAAGGGTAATGTCATCATAGCGTGCACTAACAAAAGCAGATAATGAAACCGCTGTTATTGAGTCTGCTCCTATTTAAGTGGTTATGTAACCCTTTTTTTTAAGTTTCCAATCAGATGACGTTTCATGCGTTACCACTTGAAAACATAAGTAGACTCCAGTGTTCAGATAAAACAGATGATGTTCCCAAAACCTTTATTATTTCCATAATAGTGATACCCCAAAAGAAATACGACTAGAAGTGGCAGGAATAGTGCACTTATCAGTGAAAGTAAGCACAAATGCCAGCGTTTGGTTTCCTTGAATTACTCCAAAGAGTGTGATATGTGTTTTCAAGTTGGTGGAGGACTCTCCAGGTACTTTGAGATGAGAATTAAGGCAGGAGACGATTGGAATACAGTAGTATTAAAGCAATGGACTACTGCACCCCAAGAAATGTAGTTCCTGTTTAATAGTAAGACATTGAACAGTAGTCCAGCGTAGTACAGAGTGGTGGATGACTCATTGGGAGAACCAGGAGGTGAAGAGGCAGAAGTGATGTGGCAGTGTTCTTGCACACTCCTAAAATATAGTACTAATTTCATACTTGCCCATTATTGTATGTAGATGTAAGGAAATAATTTTTGGTAAGAAATGAATGTCTGATGTCTGCTTTGGTGCTTTTGTCAAATGTTTTAAAGTGAAACCAGAGTGAGGTAATGTTACAGGTCCAATGTATTTCATTATTTTTAAGAACTGATACAACAAGGAGATATCTGATATATGAGGTAAATAGAATGGACTCAAGGTGTTTGTTTTGATAAGGTTTCACTCTAAGTGACGTCATAATGCTTTAATTATTGAAACATTGCAGTGACAATGTGAATAGCCAGATCGAGGTTTATGTACCATCATTATCAAAATTTTAAGACCACCCTTCCAAAATGCAATAAATAAAAAACACAACAAAGTTAAACATATTTATTTTTCAGACATACTTTTATTTTTAACGCATAACCTTTGTATCACACTTGAACTGCTGGGCTAATACCATTACCATCAACAAAATACATGGGGGCGGCGGGTCGAATTCGCCCCCGAAATTCCCAAATTCGCCCCGGAACAAAAAAATTCGCCCCCGAATTTTATTTTTTATTTTTTTTTATTTTTGAGATTTTTTTGTGGGATTTTTCTGTTTGGATTGTTATCAAATTTTTATAAATGATCACTTACAGCATTATAGCTTATTATTAGCCCCTGAAATTCGAAAAAGAGCCTGGAAATTTGTAGCCCCTGAAAATCGGAAAAGTAGCCCCCGAAAATGGAGCCCCTGAAATAAAAATATTAATTTTATCGCTGACCATTACTATTTTGCTACTGACCACTGTAGTAAACATGTTATGTAATCATTCAATAAGACAAAAGAATGCAGTCCAAATTATTGTAATACCACAAATTCCCAGGTGGTCTTAAACTTTTGCTAATGATGGTACAAGTCAACTTCTTCCTGCAGTACTGTGCTTATTTTGAATCTTAATTACAAGTAGTCTGTAATCATTATAGTTGTGCAAAAACAGATGTGAGTGTAAACAAATTGACACAGGTGCTTTACCAATTACCATGTTATCAATGAAATGTATGTCTGGAAATTTTCATAGATTGATTGCAACTCACAAAACAGATGACTGATTACATGCAAACCTTTAAGGATACTCTTTCTACTTTTTGGCCTACCTCTGACGTCAGAGGTAAATAGTTTTTTCTTTGCCCCATATCAATTTTATTTCCATAGTGAAATCATGTTCAGTCATGTGAAGTGCTCTGGACCAATCAATGAACAAGGAACGTAGCAAGGTTATTCTATTTATGAGCCCCTTGTCTACTTATCCAGTTATCATGTTTATTTCTATTGGGGAGTGGGCCAAGATCAAACAAATGTCTGATTTTAGCAAATTTTAATTCTTTTTCCAAGTAGACTTTGTTCAGTTTGAAATGTAAAATGTTGTTGGATTATTTACTTCCCCTCTCAATTCAATATTGAAATAGGTACAGAAAACCTGTCATCATGTGATATATATTATGTTGGGGAAAACAATTTAATGTTGCATATTTGAAATGCATGGCAATTTTTTGTGACCAATTGCTGTATGTTTTACAGTGGAACCTCGTTATAACTTATAACGATGACAATTACCTTGTTATATCAGGTTTCTCATTACCTTGTTATATCAGGTTTCTCATTATATCAGGGTAAAAAACAAAGATATACATGTATAAAGAGCTGGGACCAGCAAAACGACCTTGTTATAAGAGGGTTTTGTTATATCAGAGCTCTTTATAACAAGGTTCCACTGTAATACCAGATATTGTAACAGACTAGTTTCTTTGTCATGTACATGAAACAGTGATATTTTGTTTTGTTTTGCAGACGTAAGATGACAGAATACAGTAGAGTTGTAATAAAGTTGCTACTTATTTTTGCAAATTATAGCAGAACATGTTGTCATTTAGTCTTGTGTATCGTCTGTTTGGTATGCACCTACAGTCAAACCTGCCTTTATGATGGGCCCCATCTAACCTGTCTATATTAACCATTATAAGTGATCCCATGCAGAGATATCACCTGCCTACAGAGACCACTCTTGTTTCCCACGGGTGGTCACTATACACATGTTTGACTGTAGGCTACTTGTATTACAAGTTTTAGTGGCTGGTTTCCTGTGGTGTCACTTTACATTGGCTGTACGTATCCATGATCGTTCACATTTTTTGGCGAAAAAAGGGGGTAATTTTCGTGTAAATTGTAAAAAGGGTATATGAAAATGTTTGCTAAATTTTAAAATAAGGGTACCTTTTTGTTATTTTGTTTGCCATGTGTACTGGAAATGCAAATTTTAGGGTCCCATTTTTGTGTTAAAAAGGGGGTATAATTTGCTGAAAATGAAAGTAGCGGGGCAGTTTTTACTTGGAGAATGATCATGTGTTACGCTTGAAGTGACAACACCCCCATCATATTTTCTCCATGTAAAATGGGATAGGATAACTTGGAACATATTTTGTACGTACATTGCTGTTTTCATATTTCCAATAGAAGTATGAGTCCAGAGGACATCGCAGGTTCGCAGATCATAGTAATACGATGGAACCTTGTTATAAAGAGCTCTGATATAACAGAACCCTTTAAAAACAAAGTCATTTTGCTTGTCCCAGCCCTTTAATACATATTTTGTCAAAAAACATATTTTCCCGGTACACGCAATACAGTTAAATACAGGTTCCTATTTATACACCTACATGTAGGTAGAGCAGCAAATGGTGGATTCATTGTCTTGTTGAAGGATAGATACAAAAATCTGTCATTTTTATAGCCTCTTTTTACATTTAATTGCAGTCTTTTACTGTCATGGCCCGACAGTAAAAGACTACAATTAAATGTAAAAGAGGCCATGAAAAAGATAGATTTGTCGATCTAGCTGAAGGACAAAATAAGTGGGTGCACTCTGGTTCGGACTCTGTTTCCCACTGATTAAAGAAAGCACTCTCCTCATCTTGACACACCATGGGGGTGTTTCACAAAGATCCTAAGTTGGACTTAACTCTAACTTAAAAATTGGACTTAAAAATTATGGTAAGCCATTTGTAGCCTTGGAATGAAATATATTCAGAAGAAAAAATGCTAGTATTTCAGACATTCCATACAATTTACATCAAGATCATGAACTGTCCTTGATAATAGAAAATAGTTATGATTTTAATCACCATTTTATGCCTTTTAAAAAAAGATCTTTTACAAAATTTGTTCAAAGAAACTACTTAGGATATTTGTGAAACACCCCCATGTCAATGATTGTACAGAAACAGAAAAGAAGGAAGCCAGTTTTGTGGTAGAAATGCTCATTCCCTTTTATTCTGCACTGGAAGACAGTCATAATAATTGATACAAATTACAATTAATTCATGATTCCAGCAATCTATTCAAAATATGCATGTTTCTATACACACGCAGACATAACATAATGGATCAACTATTATAATTAGTATACATAAGAGAAAAAGATGTATAGACAATGCTATACATACATGTGTATAGGTAGAGAAAACATTGCTACATAATGTTAACCAGTTTTCTGGTAAACCATTGTAATTTATAATCCTATTACAAAAGACAATCTCCAGTCAAATGTACATGTACCCAAAAGAATTGAGCTAGTGTCTATGGAGAATACATGTTATAGCAAAATCAATCATTACTGGGTTAATCACTACAATAATCCTTTATGTAAAATGGTTGGGAAGTGATTGTGCAATTAATGGTACGAGGATGCCCAGAAAAAGCAAAGGCTTACTACCGTAACATGGGATCAAAAGTGGTTGCACTAGATGTACATGTATAATGATCAGCAATTTGAGTTAAGCAGTTAAATGACAATGTTTGGTTTCAAATTATGTCCGATTTCAACAAAATTCTGTCTGAATTCTTCCCTCGTTCGCCCGTCATAGACAGTCAATACCCTATGTAATGTACATTCTGGCCCTGGCTTAACTGCAGGTTGATGTAAAGAAAGCTCTTTAGCAATGCTTATTCATACTCTGGCTAGAAAAAACTGCCTAACCCTAATTGTACCATCTAGTGATTCACTGTAGAACAACAACTGCCTAACCCTAATTGTACCATCTAGTGATTCACTGTAGAACAACAACTGCCTATCCCTTATTGTACCATCTAGTGATTCACTGTAGAACAACAACTGCCTAACCCTAATTGTACCATCTAGTGATTCACTGTAGAGCAACAACTGCCTAACCCTAATTGTACCATCTAGTGATTCACTGTAGAGCAACAACTGCCTAACCCTTATTGTACCATCTAGTGATTCACTGTAGAACAACAACTGCCTAACCCTTATTGTACCATCTAGTGATTCACTGTAGAGCAACAACTGCCTAACCCTTATTGTACCATCTAGTGATTCACTGTAGAGCAACAACTGCCTAACCCTTATTGTACCATCTAGTGATTCACTGTAGAGCAACAACTGCCTAACCCTTATTGTACCATCTAGTGATTCACTGTAGAACAACAACTGCCTAACCCTAATTGTACCATCTAGTGATTCACTGTAGAACAACTGCCTAACCCTTATTGTACCATCTAGTGATTCACTGTAGAACAACTGCCTAACCCTTATTGTACCATCTAGTGATTCACTGTAGAGCAACAACTGCCTAACCCTAATTGTACCATCTAGTGATTCACTGTAGAGCAACAACTGCCTAACCCTTATTGTACCATCTAGTGATTCACTGTAGAGCAACAACTGCCTAACCCTTATTGTACCATCTAGTGATTCACTGTAGAACAACTGCCTAACCCTTATTGTACCATCTAGTGATTCACTGTAGAACAACTGCCTAACCCTTATTGTACCATCTAGTGATTCACTGTAGAACAACAACTGCCTAACCCTAATTGTACCATCTAGTGATTCACTGTAGAACAACAACTGCCTAACCCTAATTGTACCATCTAGTGATTCACTGTAGAGCAACAACTGCCTACCCTAATTGTACCATCTAGTGATTCACTGTAGAGCAACAACTGCCTAACCCTTATTGTACCATCTAGTGATTCACTGTAGAGCAACAACTGCCTAACCCTAATTGTACCATCTAGTGATTCACTGTAGAACAACAACTGCCTAACCCTTATTGTACCATCTAGTGATTCACTGTAGAGCAACAACTGCCTAACCCTTATTGTACCATCTAGTGATTCACTGTAGAGCAACAACTGCCTAACCCTTATTGTACCATCTAGTGATTCACTGTAGAGCAACAACTGCCTAACCCTAATTGTACCATCTAGTGATTCACTGTAGAACAACAACTGCCTAACCCTTATTGTACCATCTAGTGATTCACTGTAGAGCAACAACTGCCTAACCCTTATTGTACCATCTAGTGATTCACTGTAGAGCAACAACTGCCTAACCCTTATTGTACCATCTAGTGATTCACTGTAGAGCAACAACTGCCTAACCCTTATTGTACCATCTAGTGATTCACTGTAGAACAACTGCCTAACCCTTATTGTACCATCTAGTGATTCACTGTAGAACAACTGCCTAACCCTTATTGTACCATCTAGTGATTCACTGTAGAACAACAACTGCCTAACCCTAATTGTACCATCTAGTGATTCACTGTAGAACAACAACTGCCTAACCCTAATTGTACCATCTAGTGATTCACTGTAGAGCAACAACTGCCTAACCCTAATTGTACCATCTAGTGATTCACTGTAGAGCAACAACTGCCTAACCCTTATTGTACCATCTAGTGATTCACTGTAGAGCAACAACTGCCTAACCCTTATTGTACCATCTAGTGATTCACTGTAGAACAACAACTGCCTAACCCTAATTGTACCATCTAGTGATTCACTGTAGAACAACTGCCTAACCCTTATTGTACCATCTAGTGATTCACTGTAGAGCAACAACTGCCTAACCCTTATTGTACCATCTAGTGATTCACTGTAGAACAACTGCCTAACCCTTATTGTACCATCTAGTGATTCACTGTAGAACAACTGCCTAACCCTTATTGTACCATCTAGTGATTCACTGTAGAACAACTGCCTAACCCTTATTGTACCATCTAGTGATTCACTGTAGAACAACAACTGCCTAACCCTAATTGTACCATCTAGTGATTCACTGTAGAACAACAACTGCCTAACCCTTATTGTACCATCTAGTGATTCACTGTAGAGCAACAACTGCCTAACCCTTATTGTACCATCTAGTGATTCACTGTAGAGCAACAACTGCCTAACCCTAATTGTACCATCTAGTGATTCACTGTAGAGCAACAACTGCCTAACCCTTATTGTACCATCTAGTGATTCACTGTAGAACAACTGCCTAACCCTAATTGTACCATCTAGTGATTCACTGTAGAGCAACAACTGCCTAACCCTTATTGTACCATCTAGTGATTCACTGTAGAGCAACAACTGCCTAACCCTTATTGTACCATCTAGTGATTCACTGTAGAACAACAACTGCCTAACCCTTATTGTACCATCTAGTGATTCACTGTAGAACAACTGCCTAACCCTTATTGTACCATCTAGTGATTCACTGTAGAGCAACAACTGCCTAACCCTAATTGTACCATCTAGTGATTCACTGTAGAACAACAACTGCCTAACCCTAATTGTACCATCTAGTGATTCACTGTAGAACAACAACTGCCTAACCCTAATTGTACCATCTAGTGATTCACTGTAGAGCAACAACTGCCTAACCCTTATTGTACCATCTAGTGATTCACTGTAGAACAACAACTGCCTAACCCTAATTGTACCATCTAGTGATTCACTGTAGAACAACAACTGCCTAACCCTAATTGTACCATCTAGTGATTCACTGTAGAGCAACAACTGCCTAACCCTTATTGTACCATCTAGTGATTCACTGTAGAGCAACAACTGCCTAACCCTTATTGTACCATCTAGTGATTGTGTTCCCATGTTATGTGAAGTATGGTGTTTTGTTTTCTGGGCCCTCCTAAACTTGAATTTAAATGTCTATTCACCTACCAAAATGTAGTTCTTCTTCTGTGAATAATGAATTTGACTTGGATAAACAAACATTTCAGGAATCTGAGTAACCATCAATTGTAATAACATTATACGACATCAAAATTAATTGAATATAATAAAGGTTCACTGATTACATTGAGTTGTGATAGAGATTGATGTCTATAATTAGTTCAAGTATATAGTCCCACATATTTGTGGGTTGGTAGTCCTACACTTCAGCAAGAAGATACATAGTTATGTAAAGTATACAAGGAGAAAGACCATAAATTTCTCTAATTTTATAGCCCTATTTTGTTACTCTACCTGCTTTAGTTATTTTTTAATGATTTTTATTATTGCGTAAATTGCTATAATTTAGGAAAATCCTTAAATTGGCAATAGATTGTGAAATTTTAAAAACCGATTTTAGCATTCAAATTGGCAACTTTGTGGCAAAGTCACTTCATATTTGTCTTAAATTGTAACTACTAAATATTTTCCACCTATTTTTACGTCATTAAAAGGTCTAGAAAAATTAGGAGTTGCCAATTTTTAGAGGAAAACAATGATCAATTTTGCCTTAACCCTAACCAGGCCGGTGGGGGGGGGGGTTAGGGTGGAATCCACCCCCCCTCGACTTTTCGCGCGATAATTCCGCAACGCGCGACTTCATGATTTTTGTCATTGAAGTCTTGCGCAACCTTTGAGACCAAATTTGCGACGACCGGGTACACCGTTCTAAAGTCACGTGACGTTTTGTAAGTGTGCGTCGGCCCGAGAATCGCAAAATTTTGTGATTTGTGTACAAATCCTATGGAAATTAATTTTTTCCTAGAATAGACAAAACCTTCATTATTTTTCATTCTAATCACTGCAATCATTTAATTTTGGGCTGAAAATGGTTGGATAATGATCAATGATTTATTCCATTGAAAAAAACAATAAAAAACAAAAGTAAAAAAACAAAGAAATACATAAGAAATTCCAAAAACAAAGAAATACATAGGAAAAATGTTGGCGCTCGCAATTTTTAATGTTCAAAACCTGTTAAGTCAAAAAGAATATTTATTCACAAAATTAGCATATTCTGATAAATATTTAGTGATTTACAGACAAAAAGGGGATTTATGCATAAATTTGCATAATTAATTAAAAATTGATTATTTTCAAAAAAATAACAACACAATCTTGTAGATTATGTTGCAAGCTATCTGCGTGCCAAATTTTGTAGCGGCCGCGCGTTCGACGGCCGAGATCTCAGGGAGGGGGGTGGAGCATAGCCAGAGCATAGCCAAAATAACCCGGCCTGGTTAGGGTTAAAACAGCTCTCGTCCTTGATAGGTTAAGGACGTAAACAACCAACTCCCCTTACAATTCAAAATACAGCTTATTAACCAATTTTGTATGAATCCTTCGTCCTTGCTGTATTAACCGGTCATTTCTGCCAGTAGAATATCTACACAGCGGTACCTTATTAGAACAGACCTTTATTATAACAGCACATTCTTTATAACAAGGTATTTTCTGGTCAAAGCTCTTTTTATTTAAGTTTCATTATGAGCCCTGTTTCATACAGCTTTTCCAATCATAAACGTCACATTTTTGTGACTACTATGTTAGTAGCCAATCAACACTGAGCATTATTATAAATGTTCCTATAGCAGTCCAACAACTGGACATTTACAACCTTGGGAATAGTTTATAACACAGGGCCCTGATATAACAATATATCTGATATTTTCATGGCCATTGCTATAATGAGGTTCTACTGTTGCCTACCAACTATGGAAAGACCACACTTTTGTCAATTACCTATGGAGAAAACATTGTAAAAACCCTATTATAAATAACAAATTATGAAAAATTGTCCAAACTGAATCAACAACATGCCTACCCATGTATACCTGTATGTTTTTTAAAACTATTACTTATTAGAACATTTAATGGATTTAGTTATGCTTCAGTTGCAAGGACATCCATTTCCGGTCTTTGATTCTGGAATTCAAAGTTTGTCAGGCATTCCTTCCTTCTCCCTTGAAGCGCACAACATGGCATTATTCATGTTGAGACCCGCAGCAGTGAAAGAAGACATAGAAAAGCCAGGGCATGAAAGCCGTGAATGCTAATGAAAACAGGTTGATTATTACTACCAACCAGCAATGCTGTCGGGTAATTGTACACTATGTGTGCCATTGGATGAGACGAATAAAGCAATATTCCTTTAAGTACAGAACTCATTCATAGACAATGTTACTCTAGAAGTTACACGAAAAGGATACTTGACAAGTGACAAATCTGAAATCTGAAATCTTGTAATACAAACAATTACATGCAGTCTTCCTGTGCTAACAACTTTTGAGTAATAATATTTGTGGGTACATATTCTACATAAAAATTAAAATAGGAAGTCTAAAAACAGAAAAATGAGCATAAAAAATATAATTTTACTGTAAATTGTTTAATTGTAAGGACTTGTGATAGAATCTCAGAGGACAATAAGATGACTTCTGCCAAATTCAGAACATCTAAGTTGGGAACAAGAAGGTTCATGGTATTGGTCAAACTTTGTTGCAGGAATTTACACATGTTGTTACCTGAAACCAAGGAGTACTAATACCTCATTGCTAAAACCATGGTTAAAAGTGCTTGCAACACGTTCATCGCTCATCCAAAACAAAGCAAAGAATTCAGCCCTTTAAGGGATCTAGTAATATTGTCCAAATCCTCCAAAATTACTTGGAACTCTAGCGGTTCTCTCATATCTTGTTGTATTTGTATTAAGAATAGAAGCATGGGACATGTTTAGGTTTTTCAAATGTCACTTTCATTAAAAAAGTATTTACAATTGAAGTGTTCAGATTTTTAACTGTCCACTGGATAGTCATAACCGTGTACAAAGTCAGTGCAATGAGTTAATGAATATCACTTTGCATTTTCGCTCATTACTCAGCAATATAACATCCATTTAATGTGAAATGTTCACACATTACTCATTGGACATATCACATCACAACAATAGACATTGTATCAACCATTCACCACTTTTTGAACATGTCAACAAAGTTACTAGATCCCTTTAAACAGCTTAGCAAATATACTATGAATCAGAACGAATTCAAAATTGCAATTTTATGGCAAAATTTGTAGTTTAAACGGATGTAATCAGTTCCTTATTTTGGAAATAGAGAGATGAATATGCCACACTCCCTACAAATATCGGCATTTTAAACCATGGTTTAAGATGAAACCACCTATATGAATTCCAGCAACAATGTTTTACATTAACTTCCTGAGCATGACCCTCACATCATCACATTCTGTAAAGCTACGACTGAGTTAATGTACATGTACTTTTATTGACACAATAAACGGTTCTAATGTGAAATACCCCTTTTTCTCATTGCCTATGTGCATAAAATGTTTCATGTACATAACCAGTAACCATTGAAATACACATTATTTCCAATTACTTTAATTCCAGGCTCCTGAACCTTAAAATGGGCAATCTTGTGAGAGAATTCTATGAGAGATTTCCATATTTGTGACATGGGCATATAAATCTCTCCCACGAAGGAATATAAGGTGAGCTTCACAAATTATTCACAAAGAACAGTTAAGTAGTTGATGATTGACAGTGTCTTACATGCAGACAAGAGATGATTATCAATCGTGATAGGCGCTATATAAATCAAGGATATTACTATTTTTAAAATTTTATTAAACAGCAACGGTTTCAAAGCTGGTTAGCGAGGGCCTCGATTTCCTGATAAATGAATCACTTTGAGCACCAATCCAGCAATGCCTTGACCTTTTCCTGTTAATTCTAGTCCTACCATTTCCTTTCCATTTGCATTCTCTCCTTTCTCTCTCTCCTTCTCTAATAATGAATATGAACAATAAGATGTTGTATGGTCCTATGTTTCCCCCCTTTTCCCCTTCATACTATGAACCTTTGGAAATGTTTTCATACTTCTTTCTTACTTTCACTCTAGTTCACTTTATCCCAATATCCAATATCAATTGATTTCTTCCCTTCCCACCGAATGATACTATTGTGTCCTAATTTGCATATGATATCACCATAACATCTAGTCAAATTAATTTTATATCTTTACTAAAAAACTTTATAAATCTGTCTCCTCTCTCTCTTAAATTTGTCATTATTCTGTCGCTGAATACATTCTATATTCCTCTGCATCAACTCTGAAGTTTGTCTGAAGAATCCACATAATTTCTCTGTGTGATACACATGTATTACTGTGTGTGCACTAAGTGCATGTTTCCATTCTGAGTCCACTGTATGTGATACGAATAGAAGGCCCCTGGTTCACATTACCTTCTGGGTGGGGGCTGGTAGAAGGTTTGGGCGGGGCGTTGGCTCCGTCTGTCACCCCCCCTGTACCCCGTCCCTTGCTCCTGCCCCTGCCCTAGACCTAGACCTAGCCCTAGCCCCTGCCCCTGGGCCTGGGCTTGGACTTGGGACTGCCCCCCTCTCTGGAGGTACGGCCCATCCCCGCCCTTGCGGAACTCTAGTGCCATGCCTTGCCCCATGGTGCCATCATAGCTGGTGTAGTCTGCTATGATGGATGACTGGCCAGGCCCCAGCCCAGGCCCCAGCCCAGGGACCAGCTGGGGTGCTTGCTGGTAGGGCTGGGTGAAAGGCAGCAGGTATTGCTGCTGCTGCTGCTGAGGCTGCTGCTGAGGTTGTTGTTGTTGCTGTTGTTGTTGCTGTTGTTGTTGTTGTTGGGCTGCTTGTAGTGTTACTTGTGGTTGTGGCTGCAGAGCTGTTAGTGGGGGAGGTGGCTCAGTCTGTCACAAAGAATATAAATCAAAGTGAGTAATACATTATGAATGGTGGAAAATGTTGGGTTATAGATTCATATCTCAATATTTTGAAACCTGAATATGATTTACACAAATAAATAAAAGTAGGGTTTAAAATGTCCATACACATCCAATATGAATACATACTGTGCTTGACTGTTTCTAGTTGAGAAAATCTAATACATTTTTACAAAGAAGAACTGCACTTTAAAATATCAAAGGATAAATACATTGACAAAGACATATTCACAAAGCAGCGTAAATTACCCAGTATTGTGGTTGAAATTCACCCTTCAAGGATTAGTCACAACATAATTGGGTTCACCTACAAATCCTTAATCCAATTCAAAATTAAGGAATGGAAAACTTATTGTAGCCTTCGAATTAAGAAAATATTCAAGAGCAAAATTGCACATATTTGAGACTTTGAATTAATTTGATATCACGAATATTAAATCTCCTTGATAATCAAAAATAGTTATATTTTTAAACAAAATTAAATGTTGTATTAAAAAAGTAATGTATAAATATCACACAACACATAACGGCTTTCAATAATTTTAAGTCAAACTTAAAACTTCAACTTAGGATTCAGCTATGTTCCAGCAAATTATTATATTTTTCACACTCATCATTCATTCATTCATCCATTTATTTATTTATCCATTTATTTATTTCTTATTGCTTTTTGTTTATTCATTCATTCACTCACTCACCCACCCATCCATCCATCCATCCATCCAAATCTTACCCATGGGCTGTCTGGGGATGGCATGATGTCGGTGATGAAGACCTCTTCAAAGTTGCCATATTCAATGAACTTCACCATGCACGTCTTGCCAGACGGGTGGATGCCTGTGACCTGGGCCTTGTAGAACTGCAATGGCACAATACAATAATAATACAATGATTATATCAATAACAGTCTCAATTTAAATAGCCTGTAATATGAAAGATCATCTATTTACATTCAACGCTACTTCTTTCCCAGTTATTTGAAACACATAATATATAATCATTTAACCTTACTATGTTGGCCACCAAACCCATGACTTTCATCAGCATACTGAAGGACATATGCTCCATGGTTTGCCACCCAGCCCATGACCTTCAGATACAGACAGTTTTACTAGATAATTTGTTAACCATATCAAACATCTTGTTACAAGTGAGCCTTGTATAGTTGCACAATAAAAAAATGTATGTAATCATAGGCGTACACAGGATTTTTTCAAGGGGGGGGGGGGGTGAGGTATATGAAATTGATTCTGACATGTTCACTGTTAGAATGTATCAAATTGCTGACATGCTAAAGTAAATTAGCTATGTATCTGATTCAATGTAGTGGTAGTAATATAGACCCATATATTCTGAACTGGTTCTATTTCTAAGAAATGTGCGGCTTATCTGAGGAGCATTACCTTTTTATCTTCCCAGTACTTGGCAAAGCAGTGGTCTCCTTCCTTGAAAGGCAGCGCAGGGATGCTCTGGGCCTGAGACATGGCATCTGGTCCATTGGTCATCACCTTGGCACTCCTTGCCAGGGGTTGCTGGTTCAATGCCTGGTTGGAAGTGTCTGCCAGCCGTCTGCCTCCACCATCATTCGTAGTTGCCTGCTGTTGCTGCTGCTGCTGGTCACGAGGTACAAATGTTTTGGCTTGTTGGTTGTAGCCTTGTAACTCCTGTTTGGATGCCAGCTTGTAGGTTTGTCCCTCCTCTGGCTTTTTTGCCTTCCAGTTCCCCAGGGCATCCTGAGACACCTCCCTCCCATTCCCTATGGACTCCGTCCCTGTCCCTTTCCTGCCAAAGAGGGCTCCCTCCCCATCCTTCTTCCTCTCCATCAGTCTGTACTGTTTCTCCTCCGTCTGTGTGTCCTTTTTACTGTTCAACTTGCTTGAGTCAGCTGCCTTGCCCGGTCTGTCCTCGTACCGCCTGTTGCCCCTGCCCTGATAGTTCTTGTTTTCATTAGAGAAGCGGTCGCTCTGTCCATTCCTGTCCCGCTGCTGATAGCCCCGGTCCGATTGGGACCTGGTCTGGCCTTTGTCCCTCCCTGCGTAGCCTCCCTTGTCATTCTGATGATACTCATCGGACTTGTTTCTCCTGCCCTGGAACCCCTCAGACTGGTTCTCCCCCCTGTCCTGATTATAAGCCCCACTTCCACCATCATGCCTCTCATTCCTGTATCTCGACTCTCCCTGGACATTCTGTGAAGACTCATCCTTCGCATTAGTCCACTCATTGCTTCTCCTATTGCCTTCCCTCCTCTGCTCTTCCCGTTCAAACCTGGCTGGTCGTTCCCTTCTTGCCCCTGCACCACCCCCTCCCCCTCCTCCTCCTCCTCGACCCTCCCTATTCCCCCCTGGAACGTCGCTCTGCTGTCTCTGCGCCTGCTTCTGAGCCTGCAGTTTCTGGAATCTTGGTGGGGTCTCTCTCTGATTGTAGCGGTTGCCCGCATCCCTGTCTCTCCCATCTCTCCCCCCATCTCTTCCTTCACGTTGAGTCTGGTCTCTGTCATAGCGGTTTCCTCCGTCCTTCCTCTCATGTTTATCCTTACTTTCATTTTCCTTGGATTTAAAAGCTGAAAAAAAAGCATGAAAAAACACAGTGTTAACATTGTTTGCACCATCCATTTCAGAATCCTGATATTTCATGTATTGTTGGTTTGATGGTTTGATTGTTGGCTTGATGGTTTGAGCACCGGTCTAGCAATCCGGCGGTCTCGGGTTCGATTCCCGGCGAAGCCTATTTTTCTTTGCTCACTTTTAATTACTCAAATATTTCTAGTCAGTTTCCTCTATGTTTGAATTTAATTAATAAAAAAAAAAAAAAGCTGTATCACTTCGCGTGATCCTGCGCCTTTCTCTATAAAAGTTGATTTAATTATCCTTGGGATTGGCCCAGTTTATATAGCTTCTGACTAATCGAGCATTGAAAAGGGTTTCATGGGAACGCCCACCATACAAAGTCTTCGTGGCTTGATGGTTTGAGCACCGGTCTAGCAATCCGGCGGTCTCGGGTTCGATTCCCGGCGAAGCCTATTTTTCTTTGCTCACTTTTAATTACTCAAATATTTCTAGTCAGTTTCCTCTATGTTTGAATTTAATTAATAAAAAAAAGCTGTATCACTTCGCGTGATCCTGCGCCTTTCTCTATAAAAGTTGATTTAATTATCCTTGGGATTGGCCCAGTTTATATAGCTTCTGACTAATCGAGCATTGAAAAGGGTTTCATGGGAACGCCCACCATACAAAGTCTTCGTGGCTTGATGGTTTGAGCACCGGTCTAGCAATCCGGCGGTCTCGGGTTCGATTCCCGGCGAAGCCTATTTTTCTTTGCTCACTTTTAATTACTCAAATATTTCTAGTCAGTTTCCTCTATGTTTGAATTTAATTAATAAAAAAAAAAAAAAAAAAGCTGTATCACTTCGCGTGATCCTGCGCCTTTCTCTATAAAAGTTGATTTAATTATCCTTGGGATTGGCCCAGTTTATATAGCTTCTGACTAATCGAGCATTGAAAAGGGTTTCATGGGAACGCCCACCATACAAAGTCTTTGTGGCTTGATGGTTTGAGCACCGGTCTAGCAATCCGGCGGTCTCGGGTTCGATTCCCGGCGAAGCCTATTTTTCTTTGCTCACTTTTAATTACTCAAATATTTCTAGTCAGTTTCCTCTATGTTTGAATTTAATTAATAAAAAAAAAAAGCTGTATCACTTCGCGTGATCCTGCGCCTTTCTCTATAAAAGTTGATTTAATTATCCTTGGGATTGGCCCAGTTTATATAGCTTCTGACTAATCGAGCATTGAAAAGGGTTTCATGGGAACGCCCACCATACAAAGTCTTCGTGGCTTGATGGTTTGAGCACCGGTCTAGCAATCCGGCGGTCTCGGGTTCGATTCCCGGCGAAGCCTATTTTTCTTTGCTCACTTTTAATTACTCAAATATTTCTAGTCAGTTTCCTCTATGTTTGAATTTAATTAATAAAAAAAAAGCTGTATCACTTCGCGTGATCCTGCGCCTTTCTCTATAAAAGTTGATTTAATTATCCTTGGGATTGGCCCAGTTTATATAGCTTCTGACTAATCGAGCATTGAAAAGGGTTTCATGGGAACGCCCACCATACAAAGTCTTCGTGGCTTGATGGTTTGAGCACCGGTCTAGCAATCCGGCGGTCTCGGGTTCGATTCCCGGCGAAGCCTATTTTTCTTTGCTCACTTTTAATTACTCAAATATTTCTAGTCAGTTTCCTCTATGTTTGAATTTAGTTGGTAGGTATGAATTAAAATGAAGTTTCTACTGAACTAGTCTAGTTAGCATTTAATGGTAAAATACACTTTTGGGTCATTAAGAGTTCATTTGGACTAGAACTGACATATCCTTTAATATGTTTGCAAACAACAACAATATCCTATTCACACATGACTAGCGAGTTAATTTCTATACACCACAAATTACAAAGTTACATTGTCACCACCGGCACAATATACGTTCACACAAATCTGGTGCCATTCACTACAAACCTTCAGCTTTCGAAGGTCCAAGCTTAGATTCCAAGAAGTCAAAAAGAGTTGTGGGAGCTGAAGGCTGAGAGGGCATGTCATCATCATCCTCATTGTCACCACGGCGACCACGGCGACCTTTGAACCCTGTTAGAGAAGTGAGAGAAACATCTGGATATCACTGCTGGTTTCTAGATATATTATACGGGTGCAAAACGCTGGCAGTTTGGCTTAATGCTACTAATAAGTGCATAATTCCCATCACTTCTAGTCGTATATATTTCCGCTTTGGTATCACTAATAATCAATGGTTACACTTTTAATAAATCAAATATTTCTGAAATTATAAGAACTGGAAATATAGCAATGAATAATGAGTCACTCCTCGAGTTGTACTGTGACCTTTGACCTCATGATCCCAATTTTTAGAAGATGCATTCATATACAAAATTTCACGCTAATCAGACCTTTAATTTTGGAGATATTCATACTTTCCTAAAAATGCATGTTTCCCTCCTCTACCATCATGCACTGTTAATTTCAATTTTTTAATATGAAAAAAAAAAAAAACGTTTTTGAGCTTGTTATTAGTTGTCAGTCAAATTCCCTTTGAATTGCTACAAAATGTAGACCATATATATTTACAAATTGGCTAAGTTTCATGCATGTTACACACATGTAAGACCACCTTTTTACTGATCAAGTTCAAAACACATGGCCTATTGTGCATTTAATAATATACCTCCCCCTCTGTCCTGCCTATCTCTGTCTGGCCTGTCCCTGTCGGACCTGTCTCTGTCTGGCCTGTCCCTGTCGGACCTATCCCTGTCTGGCCTATCTCTGTCGGACCTGTCTCTGTCGGACCCGTCTCTGTCGGACCTGTCTCTATCAGACCTGTCCCTGTCCGGCCTGTCTCTGCCCCTCTGCGGGGGTCCAAAGGACCCTTTACTGTTTGTGATGATGTGACCGGTGTCACCAGATGTAGCAATGGCACTGCTGCCGCTGACCAGCAACTCCACAGCTGCATCAACATTTCCTGCATGTTTCTTGAGAGCTGCATATGAATCCTCCCTGGAGAACCCCATGCCTACCAGCTGAGATACAGCCCTCTCATCTGGCTTCTTCTGTGGACAGAATGTAGGATCAATGTTAGGGCCATTCTTTGAAAAGTGAACCTTTTTTGGAAAAAATGAAGTTTGTTTTTTCAGTAGTTTTATTCCATTATTGGAAAGATCAGTGTCCAAGGTTTCATGAAATACATTTTTTTGTTTAAATTTAGAAAATTTCTTAGAAATAAATTTTCATATTTCAATATTCAAATAAAAATCATAACTAAAAAAATAATCAAGCTAGCTCATTCCTTTAATTTATTCTCCTGTACATGATGATACCAACTTTGTGACAATTGAACTTCATATTACTATCTAAACCTAATATTTGTAATATTCCTATTTCCATTCACATTGTACATGTCACACACGTGACCACCCCAAAATGTCACACACGTGACCCAGACATCCGTACATAATAACGTGCATTAAAAAACAACCGTTCGAGATAATTTTAATTTTCACCATTTTCTTACTTACATATATATATCAGTTGTCTGATACTAATATGAAAATTTTAGCTTTTCATATTTCACAGGATTTCCAAAATGAAATTTAGTTAAATTTGTTTTCTTCAAAAGTGCTCCCATGCAAATTCACACACGTGACCGATGCCATTTGACCTCTGTCCTTGGGCAACGTAATCCTAATACAATCTTTTGTGTTACATATATAAAAGACTTCAACATATGCAAGTCATATATTAAATTCACATCACCATACCTCCTATACTTACTAAAATATAAGCATCCAATGTCAGAATTTTTAATATTTTGGGTCACACACGTGACCAATAATGGCCCGTTAGCAGTCTTGTGTTTATAGAATGTAGGATCAATGTTAGCAGTCTTGTGTTTATAGAATGTAGGATCAATGTTAGCAGTCTTGTGTTTATAGAATGTAGGATCAATGTTAGCAGTCTTGTGTTTATAGAATGTAGGATCAATGTTAGCAGTCTTGTGTTTATAGAATGTAGGATCAATGTTAGCAGTCTTGTGTTTATAGAATGTAGGATCAATGTTAGCAGTCTTGTGTTTATAGAATGTAGGATCAATGTTAGCAGTCTTGTGTTTATAGAATGTAGGATCAATGTTAGCAGTCTTGTGTTTATAGAATGTAGGATCAATGTTAGCAGTCTTGTGTTTATAGAATGTAGGATCAATGTTAGTGGTCTTCTGTTTATAGAATGTAGGATCAATGTTAGCAGTCTTGTGTTTATAGAATGTAGGATCAATGTTAGCAGTCTTGTGTTTATAGAATGTAGGATCAATGTTAGCAGTCTTGTGTTTATAGAATGTAGGATCAATGTTAGCAGTCTTGTGTTTATAGAATGTAGGATCAATGTTAGTGGTCTTCTGTTTATAGAATTTAGGATCAATGTTAGCAGTCTTGTGTTTATAGAATGTAGGATCAATGTTAGCAGTCTTCTGTTTATAGAATGTAGGATCAATGTTAGCAGTCTTCTGTTTATAGAATGTAGGATCAATGTTAGCAGTCTTCTGTTTATAGAATGTAGGATCAATGTTAGCAGTCTTCTGTTTATAGAATGTAGGATCAATGTTAGTGGTCTTCTGTTAACCCCTTGACCACGGGAACCGAGTGGGTTGTGTACAAAGTCTATGGGGATTTCATAAACTAGTAGGGAACGGGTTAATAGAATGTAGGATCAATGTTAGCAGTCTTCTGTTTATAGAATGTAGGATCAATGATAGCAGTCTTCTAGGTGTATGATGTAGAGCAAGTCTTACGCATGGATTTATCTAATTCAAATTAACAGAGATACTTGTATGGATTGGTCAAGTTACCACATTGGGCATACATCTCATGTTGGTTCACTTACAATCATGGCCTGGCAGGGGAACATACAAACAAACTGCATCTCATGTTGGTCAACTTACATCAAAGGACGGGTCCCTGTAGTTTGCTGCATCTTGTTGGTTAGTCCTGTTGTCTGCCTGTTGGTTGCTCCTGTTGCTCTCACTAAGGCTCCTACCTCCTACAATTGGGCCTCTTCTATCTCCTTGGTAAGTCCTGCTTCCTGCTTGGTTCTCCTACAACACATCAGAGAATAAAGCAATGTTAACTGTCATCACAGGCAAGAATGCAACATGTTTTATGCTTTCATCGTTTCCATCAAAATTAAGAGAAAGACATTTTGTTCTCAGCTCCATGTTATGATGCATTGATTAAAGGCCTATATCAAAGATGACTCTTTAAATGAACCCTTTTACTGACCTTAGACTCGCTGCCATCTTGCCCGCCACTCTTGCTGCCTGTGCCTCCAAACTTCTTTGACCCCTGCTGACCCTTGGCCTGGTCAAGCTCCCTGATGGCTGCCTTGCGTTGCTCCTCAAACTCTCTGTCCTGCTCCGTCTGCTCACGATCCTTGTCCTGTTTCAGAGTCCGCTTCTTTCCTTCAATTTAAAAACATTTGGTTTTGGAAACATTTTAAGAATCATTGTATAGCAGAAAATAAAATATCTTCCGTTTTGTCAGATCTCACTTGTATGATAAGTTATTGCAATTTGAACAAAATATGACTCCTGGAATGAGATACCCAGGAAGAACACAGCAATCTGTGGTGGATGAATAAAAGCAGTGATTTTGCCTAATTATAATACAGACAGCCCTCTGACTATCCTCTGGTATCTTTGCCTTAGGGTTAGCCTTATAATACAGGCTGCCCTCTGTGGACCTATACTGGGAAACTAGGATGGAGTTCTACTTTGAAGGGCTGCCCTCTATGGACCTACAATGGGAAACTAGGATGGAGTTTTACTTTGAAGGGCTGCCCTCTATGGACCTACAGTGGGAAACTAGGATGGAGTTCTACTTTGAAGGGCTGCCCTCTATGGACCTACAGTGGGAAACTAGGATGGAGTTCTACTTTGAACGGCTGCCCTCTATGGACCTACAGTGGGAAACTAGGATGGAGTTCTACTTTGAACGGCTGCCCTCTATGGACCTACAATAGGAAACTAGGATGGAGTTCTACTTTGAAGGGCTGCCCTCTATGGACCTACAGTGGGAAACTAGGATGGACTTTTACTTTGAAGGGCTGCCCTCTATGGACCTACAGTGGGAAACTAGGATGGACTTTTACTTTGAAGGGCTGCCCTCTATGGACCTACAGTGGGAAACTAGGATGGAGTTTTACTTTGAACGGCTGCCCTCTATGGACCTACAATAGGAAACTAGGATGGAGTTTTACTTTGAACGGCTGCCCTCTATGGACCTACAATAGGAAACTAGGATTGAGTTTTACTTTGAAGGGCTGCCCTCTATGGACCTACAATAGGAAACTAGGATGGAGTTCTACTTTGAAGGGCTGCCTCTGTGGACCTACTGGGAAACTAGGATTGAGTTTTACTTTGAAGGGCTGCCCTCTATGGACCTACAGTGGGAAACTAGGATTGAGTTTTACTTTGAAGGGCTACCCTCTATGGACCTACAGTGGGAAACTAGGATGGACTTTTACTTTGAAGGGCTGCCCTCTATGGACCTACAGTGGGAAACTAGGATGGACTTTTACTTTGAAGGGCTGCCCTCTATGGACCTACAATAGGAAACTAGGATGGAGTTTGACTTTGAAGGGCTGCCCTCAATGGACCTACAATGGGAAACTAGGATGGAGTTCTACTTTGAAGGGCTGCCCTCTATGGACCTACAATAGGAAACTAGGATGGAGTTCTACTTTGAAGGGCTGCCCTCTATGGACCTACAGTGGGAAACTAGGATGGACTTTTACTTTGAAGGGCTGCCCTCTATGGACCTACAGTGGGAAACTAGGATGGAGTTTTACTTTGAACGGCTGCCCTCTATGGACCTACAATAGGAAACTAGGATGGAGTTTTACTTTGAACGGCTGCCCTCTATGGACCTACAATAGGAAACTAGGATTGAGTTTTACTTTGAAGGGCTGCCCTCTATGGACCTACAATAGGAAACTAGGATGGAGTTCTACTTTGAAGGGCTGCCTCTGTGGACCTACTGGGAAACTACGATTGAGTTTTAGTTTGAAGGGCTGCCCTCTATGGACCTACAGTGGGAAACTAGGATTGAGTTTTACTTTGAAGGGCTACCCTCTATGGACCTACAGTGGGAAACTAGGATGGACTTTTACTTTGAAGGGCTGACCTCTATGGACCTACAGTGGGAAACTAGGATGGAGTTTTACTTTGAACGGCTGCCCTCTATGGACCTACAATAGGAAACTAGGATGGAGTTTTACTTTGAACGGCTGCCCTCTATGGACCTACAATAGGAAACTAGGATTGAGTTTTACTTTGAACGGCTGCCCTCTATGGACCTACAATAGGAAACTAGGATTGAGTTTTACTTTGAAGGGCTGCCCTCTATGGATCTACAATAGGAAACTAGGATGGAGTTCTACTTTGAACGGCTGCCCTCTATGGACCTACAGTGGGAAACTAGGATGGAGTTCTACTTTGAACGGCTGCCCTCTATGGACCTACAGTGGGAAACTAGGATGGACTTTTACTTTGAAGGGCTGCCCTCTATGGACCTACAATAGGAAACTAGGATGGAGTTTGACTTTGAAGGGCTGCCCTCTATGGACCTACAATAGGAAACTAGGATGGAGTTTGACTTTGAAGGGCTGCCCTCTATGGACCTACAATAGGAAACTAGGATGGAGTTCTACTTTGAAGGGCTGCCCTCTATGGACCTACAATGGGAAACTAGGATGGAGTTCTACTTTGAAGGGCTGCCCTCTATGGACCTACAATGGGAAACTAGGATGGAGTTCTACTTTGAACGGCTGCCCTCTATGGACCTACAATAGGAAACTAGGATGGAGTTCTACTTTGAAGGGCTGCCCTCTATGGACCTACAGTGGGAAACTAGGATGGACTTTTACTTTGAAGGGCTGCCCTCTGTGGACCTACAATGGGAAACTAGGATGGAGTTCTACTTTGAAGGGCTGCCCTCTATGGACCTACAGTGGGAAACTAGGATGGAGTTTGACTTTGAAGGGCTGCCCTCTATGGACCTACAATGGGAAACTAGGATGGACTTTTACTTTGAAGGGCTGCCCTCTGTGGACCTACAATGGGAAACTAGGATGGAGTTCTACTTTGAAGGGCTGCCCTCTATGGACCTACAGTGGGAAACTAGGATGGAGTTCTACTTTGAACGGCTGCCCTCTATGGACCTACAGTGGGAAACTAGGATGGAGTTCTACTTTGAACGGCTGCCCTCTATGGACCTACAGTGGGAAACTAGGATGGACTTTTACTTTGAAGGGCTGCCCTCTATGGACCTACAATAGGAAACTAGGATGGAGTTTGACTTTGAAGGGCTGCCCTCAATGGACCTACAATGGGAAACTAGGATGGAGTTCTACTTTGAAGGGCTGCCCTCTATGGACCTACAATAGGAAACTAGGATGGAGTTCTACTTTGAAGGGCTGCCCTCTATGGACCTACAGTGGGAAACTAGGATGGACTTTTACTTTGAAGGGCTGCCCTCTATGGACCTACAGTGGGAAACTAGGATGGACTTTTACTTTGAAGGGCTGCCCTCTATGGACCTACAGTGGGAAACTAGGATGGAGTTTTACTTTGAACGGCTGCCCTCTATGGACCTACAATAGGAAACTAGGATGGAGTTTTACTTTGAACGGCTGCCCTCTATGGACCTACAATAGGAAACTAGGATTGAGTTTTACTTTGAAGGGCTGCCCTCTATGGACCTACAATAGGAAACTAGGATGGAGTTCTACTTTGAAGGGCTGCCTCTGTGGACCTACTGGGAAACTAGGATTGAGTTTTACTTTGAAGGGCTGCCCTCTATGGACCTACAGTGGGAAACTAGGATTGAGTTTTACTTTGAAGGGCTACCCTCTATGGACCTACAGTGGGAAACTAGGATGGACTTTTACTTTGAAGGGCTGCCCTCTATGGACCTACAGTGGGAAACTAGGATGGACTTTTACTTTGAAGGGCTGCCCTCTATGGACCTACAATAGGAAACTAGGATGGAGTTTGACTTTGAAGGGCTGCCCTCAATGGACCTACAATGGGAAACTAGGATGGAGTTCTACTTTGAAGGGCTGCCCTCTATGGACCTACAATAGGAAACTAGGATGGAGTTCTACTTTGAAGGGCTGCCCTCTATGGACCTACAGTGGGAAACTAGGATGGACTTTTACTTTGAAGGGCTGCCCTCTATGGACCTACAGTGGGAAACTAGGATGGAGTTTTACTTTGAACGGCTGCCCTCTATGGACCTACAATAGGAAACTAGGATGGAGTTTTACTTTGAACGGCTGCCCTCTATGGACCTACAATAGGAAACTAGGATTGAGTTTTACTTTGAAGGGCTGCCCTCTATGGACCTACAATAGGAAACTAGGATGGAGTTCTACTTTGAAGGGCTGCCTCTGTGGACCTACTGGGAAACTAGGATTGAGTTTTACTTTGAAGGGCTGCCCTCTATGGACCTACAGTGGGAAACTAGGATTGAGTTTTACTTTGAAGGGCTACCCTCTATGGACCTACAGTGGGAAACTAGGATGGACTTTTACTTTGAAGGGCTGCCCTCTATGGACCTACAGTGGGAAACTAGGATGGAGTTTTACTTTAAACGGCTGCCCTCTATGGACCTACAATAGGAAACTAGGATGGAGTTTTACTTTGAACGGCTGCCCTCTATGGACCTACAATAGGAAACTAGGATGGAGTTCTACTTTGAAGGGCTGCCCTCTATGGACCTACAATAGGAAACTAGGATGGAGTTTTACTTTGAACGGCTGCCCTCTATGGACCTACAATAGGAAACTAGGATGGAGTTTTACTTTGAAGGGCTGCCCTCTATGGACCTACAATAGGAAACTAGGATTGAGTTTTACTTTGAAGGGCTGCCCTCTATGGACCTACAGTGGGAAACTAGGATGGACTTTTACTTTGAAGGGCTGCCCTCTATGGACCTACAATAGGAAACTAGGATGGAGTTTGACTTTGAAGGGCTGCCCTCTATGGACCTACAATAGGAAACTAGGATGGAGTTTGACTTTGAAGGGCTGCCCTCTATGGACCTACAATAGGAAACTAGGATGGAGTTCTACTTTGAAGGGCTGCCCTCTATGGACCTACAATGGGAAACTAGGATGGAGTTCTACTTTGAAGGGCTGCCCTCTATGGACCTACAATGGGAAACTAGGATGGAGTTCTACTTTGAACGGCTGCCCTCTATGGACCTACAATAGGAAACTAGGATGGAGTTCTACTTTGAAGGGCTGCCCTCTATGGACCTACAGTGGGAAACTAGGATGGACTTTTACTTTGAAGGGCTGCCCTCTATGGACCTACAATGGGAAACTAGGATGGAGTTCTACTTTGAAGGGCTGCCCTCTATGGACCTACAATAGGAAACTAGGATGGAGTTCTACTTTGAAGGGCTGCCCTCTATGGACCTACAATGGGAAACTAGGATGGAGTTCTACTTTGAAGGGCTGCCCTCTATGGACCTACAATGGGAAACTAGGATGGACTTTTACTTTGAAGGGCTGCCCTCTGTGGACCTACAATGGGAAACTAGTATGGAGTTCTACTTTGAAGGGCTGCCCTCTATGGACCTACAGTGGGAAACTAGGATGGAGTTTGACTTTGAAGGGCTGCCCTCTATGGACCTACAATGGGAAACTAGGATGGACTTTTACTTTGAAGGGCTGCCCTCTGTGGACCTACAATGGGAAACTAGGATGGAGTTCTACTGTGAAGGGCTGCCCTCTATGGACCTACAATGGGAAACTAGGATGGAGTTCTACTTTGAAGGGCTGCCCTCTGTGGACCTACAATGGGAAACTAGGATGGAGTTTGACTTTGAAGGGCTGCCTCTATTGACCTACCTGGTCCTTCCATGGTCTGTTTGTTGTTGGCACTGTTCTGGACCCGATGGCGCTGACCGAAGGCTACCCACGGGGGAGGTGCTCCCTCACCAACTAGAGTGGTCCTTGTGTGGTGAGCCAATTCCTGCCAGACATATATGATACACAAATCATCACATCTCAAACAAAATAGCACTATTTACTTTGTAATATTTAAAGTCAAATGACTATTAAAGAAGAAAAATTGCACAAAGCACAATGGCCGGTATTCTACTTTATTTATCAACTTAAGCCAGACTAAACCGTTTCACACATGTGGAGTTTGACTAGCCCATTGATGGTTGCCATGCGCCACCTGGGATTTACTAATTGTTGTTCTCATTATTATGCAAATCCTTTTGCTAAGGACAGTCAGACAAAGTGTAGCTTGACATTCCAATGAAAGGATAACTAGTCACCAGCAATATTGTTTTGATCTGAGGTACAAAAAGACAAAATTACTGATGTCTTGTTAAACCATTTAACTGGAATGTCAAGGGAGTGAAGTGACCCTTTGTTTTGATGCATAATGACGAGAAACAATTAAGCATATCTCTGGTGGTGCATAACAACCATCAATGGGCTTGTAATATTACATGGTTTAACTGGGTACTGATAAGTTTTGTTTTTATAAGTCTAGCTTAAGTTGATAAATTTAGTAGAATATTGGCCACTGGGGTTAATTTGTGACTAGAAGATTTGCTTGAGGAACATACCTTCGCTAGCTCCCATCTCTCTACCATGTCTTCCACACGACCTCCCAGCACCTTCAGAGTGGCTGGGCTGAACAGCAGGAACCCATTGGTAATGTCTACACTTCCCTTCAACAGGACCTTGGTGCCTGGTGGTGTGTTCACACTGCAAATAGAACAACAGACCAAACAATTACAGAATCAAAGGGGATGTCTAGAACAGGACCTTGGTGCCTGGTGGTGTGTTCACACTGCAAATAGAACAACAGACCAAACAATTACAGAATCAAAGGGGATGTTTAGCTAGAACAGGACCTTAGTGCTTGGTGATGTGTCTGCACTGCAAATAGAACAACGTACCACACAGAGAACAACATACCAAACAATCACAGAATGAAAATGAGATGTCTAGAACAGGACATTAGTGCTTGGTGGTGAAGAAATGAGCCAGCTTGATTCGTGCACAATGAAATGCAAGGAGATTGCTTACCAAGACGTGCCAGGTTGCTTGCATGTTTGTACAAGTGCAAGGAGATTGCTTACCAAGACGTGCCAGGTTGCTTGCATGTTTGTAGAAATGCAAGGAGATTGCTTACCCAGACGTGCCAGGTTGCTTGCATGTTTGTAGAAATGCAAGGAGATTGCTTACCAAGACGTGCCAGGTTTCTTGCATGTTTGTAGAAGTGCAAGGAGATTGCTTACCAAGATGTGCCAGGTTGGTTGCATGTTTGTACAAGTGCAAGGAGATTGCTTACCAAGACGTGCCAGGTTGCTTGCATGTTTGTAGAAGTGCAAGGAGATTGCTTACCAAGATGTGCCAGGTTGCTTGCATGTTTGTACAAGTGCAAGGAGATTGCTTACCAAGACGTGCCAGGTTGCTTGCATGTTTGTACAAGTGCAAGGAGATTGCTTACCAAGACGTGCCAGGTTGCTTGCATGTTTGTACAAGTGCAAGGAGATTGCTTACCAAGACGTGCCAGGTTGCTTGCATGTTTGTAGAAGTGCAAGGAGATTGCTTACCAAGACGTGCCAGGTTGCTTGCATGTTTGTACAAGTGCAAGGAGATTGCTTACCAAGACGTGCCAGGTTGCTTGCATGTTTGTAAAAGTGCAAGGAGATTGCTTACCAAGACGTGCCAGGTTGCTTGCATGTTTGTAGAAATGCAAGGAGATTGCTTACCAAGACGTGCCAGGTTTCTTGCATGTTTGTAGAAGTGCAAGGAGATTGCTTACCAAGATGTGCCAGGTTGGTTGCATGTTTGTACAAGTGCAAGGAGATTGCTTACCAAGACGTGCCAGGTTGCTTGCATGTTTGTAGAAGTGCAAGGAGATTGCTTACCAAGATGTGCCAGGTTGCTTGCATGTTTGTACAAGTGCAAGGAGATTGCTTACCAAGACGTGCCAGGTTGCTTGCATGTTTGTACAAGTGCAAGGAGATTGCTTACCAAGACGTGCCAGGTTGCTTGCATGTTTGTACAAGTGCAAGGAGATTGCTTACCAAGACGTGCCAGGTTGCTTGCATGTTTGTAGAAGTGCAAGGAGATTGCTTACCAAGACGTGCCAGGTTGCTTGCATGTTTGTACAAGTGCAAGGAGATTGCTTACCAAGACGTGCCAGGTTGCTTGCATGTTTGTAAAAGTGCAAGGAGATTGCTTACCAAGACGTGCCAGGTTGCTTGCATGTTTGTACAAGTGCAAGGAGATTGCTTACCAAGACGTGCCAGGTTGCTTGCACGTTTTTAGAAGTGCAAGGAGATTGGTTACCAAGAAGTGCCAGGTTGCTTGCATGTTTGTACAAGTGCAAGGAGATTGCTTACCAAGACGTGCCAGGTTACTTGCATGTTTGTACAAGTGCAATAGGGACACATTATATTTTACTCTAATCACAATAAAATACACCACATATCCCTAGAGCACAAAGAGGTGGTGCTTTTCAAGTTATGATTATCTTATCTGGGACAATAAGTCTACTTTCTTACCCGATTTGAGGTATTGTTTCCATAATAACCCCCAAGCATGTTGTGTGTCCATCAGTGAGCTGCAGACGTAGAAGATTGGGGGCAACCGCAGAGTCCTCGTTAGACTTGGGAGCAGCTATGTTACGCACCTTCTGAATCTGCAGAACATATGGCCCCTGAATCTGAATAATCAGATAATAAGATTAAATAGAGAGGACATGCGTCTTTATACAGGCCCTGAATTTGAATAATAAGGTAATCAGATTAAATTGATAAGACACATGCCTTTTATACGGTACCTCAATCTGAAAAATAAGATACATGTAAAATAAAATAAATAACATATAAAATAAATAACATATAAAATTGAAAGGACATATGGGCCCCGGACCATGCTGGCTACATCCATAGCTGGAGTGGATATATTTTGGATTTAAGAGATGTAATAAACTAAATAAATTGATCAAATGGGTGGGAATATGTCTCAGCTTTTAGAAACACTCGAGCTACGGACCTTACCTGTACAGCGCACGGCACACTTCATAAGGTATGGTACTCTCTCTACTCGCAAGTCTATGGTAGCTAGCAGCATAACTGCTCGCTAAGTTCCACTAATTTTGACTAATCGTAAGTGTGAATTTTAGGCACCCAAAACATTGAGTAAAGTAGTAAAAAATGGCTTAAATTTTGACAAATATATCGTGACAGACCCTATCCACACAACTGATGCTTAATGAGATCCCTTTCTTTTATATGGTTTGTTCTTGATTTTTTGTTGTTTCATCTCTACTTTTTTCTTTGATACAGTGCAAACCAGATATAAATGATAAAATTAACATAAAAATAGCAGTAATACAATTTCTTGTATTTTGGATAAAGATTGTGGCTGTTCTAGATGTTTTATTAGCTACATGTAGGTAAATAATGAAAATAATGAAATCTATTATTGACCACTGTCCAACCAATTTTAGCCTAAAATTTTATAATTACAGTGATTAGGATGAAAAATAATGAAGGTTTATTGATTCTACGTATGAAAAAATTAATTTTCATAGTACCCAAATCACAAAGTTGAGGGATTTCTGGCCTGACATTCACTTACTAAAGGTCATGTGACTTTGTAACAGTATACCGGGTCGCTGCAAACTTGGCCTCAAAAGATGTGCAAGACTTGCACGACATTTATGAGCACAGTCACCTTTGACCTAGTGACCCTTTAAATCTTATCAGTGTATTGGCTCCTAACCCGGAAACATAATATCATCCGGCCACTTCGTTGCTAAGGCATAAAAACTCATGAAGCCATACCTGCAACACAAAACGTCCAGGGGGGATAAATTACCCCTACCTATGGTATCGTTTCGTTGGTGGTGTAGCACTGACAGTTACCCCCAGATATTGCTTCTGCAAGTTCATATCTAAAATACCTTGGTATTAGACTTATTTCCAAAACCTATTCCTTACCTGTAGTACAATGTAGTTGTATAATATTTCTTCTCCAATATCAAATCTTTCAAGACTACTTGATTTGAGTAATGACATTCTCTACAGAGCCTAGCCTGAATACTTTGGCTCTAAAGCAAACGGTCCAAATCCCTTACCTTGTCAGCCTTGCCCTTGCCAATGTCTGCTGGAACTGCATTGGCCCCAATCTGCTTCAAGTCAATCTGCAAGTACAAAACGTTCACACATTACAATCATGTCTGCTGGAGCCTGGAACTGTATTGGCCCTTATCTGCTTCAAGTCAAACTGCAAGTACAAAACATTCACACATTAATACGTGTGGTTTGCGGTTGCACCATGTGAGAGGGGTGGATTGGTGAGTCCTGAAAAAGACTATGGTAGTCTTAGAAAGGACTGTTGGTAGTCCTAGAAAGGACTGTTGGTAGTCCTAGAAAGGACTGTTGGTAGTCCTAGAAAGGACTGTTAGTAGTCCTAGAAAGGACTGTTGGGATAGTCCTGGAAAGGAATGTTGGTATTGCGAGGAGAGAGTGGATGGTAGGAGGGGCTCGACGTTTCGAATAGGTTGACTATCCATCGTCAGGAGTGGGGACTTGTTGGCGTGCGCGGGCTTAAGGCTAGGGGTTGCACACATTACTATCATGTCTGCTGGTCCTGCATTGGCCCCAATCTGCTTCAAGTCAATCTGCAAGTACTAAACATTCACACATTACTATCATGTCTGCTGGTACTGTATTGGCCCTTATCTGCTTCAAGTCAATCTGCAAACTGTACAAAATATTCACACATTACAATCATGTCTGCTGGAACTGCATTGGCCCCAATTTGCTTCAAGTCAATCTGATTGCACAAATGCAAGACATTCACACATTACAATCACAAGCAGATGATAAACATCCCAGGAAATAGAGTGACTGAAAAGGCATTAGTAGAGACACTGATTTTCCGTTTTAAAAAAAGGCCTTTTCCGTTTCAGAAAATCTGGAATTTCGTTTCAACCTGCCTGAAAAACGGAAATTCCGTTTTGCCATGGACTTTGTACATGTCGTCGGTTGAATAAGATAAGGGGCTAAGGGCGTTAAGTGGAATTTTTTAGTGACATTTCAGAAATTGAGTTAATGTATACTATCTTGTAGCTTACAATGTCCTGTACCTTGTACCAAATTTTCAAATGATAATTCGTTTTAATTACTGAGATATAGACCAATAATCAAAGGGCATTAACGGCTCTCAGCGATTTTGTTGAGAATGAGAAGGGCGTTAAGCTCGCTCGGTCCCTGAGCGCATGCGCAAGGCAGGCGCGGCTCGCATGTTTGCTCGATATGCAAAACCTGTTTGAACCGGTCCGGTGCGCGCGGAGACTTAGCGCCCTTATCACTTTTATAAAAATCCACAAAAGCGCGTGATTCGTAAAACAGTTGCGTAGAAAGGATACGAACTGTGGGCGTTAAGTAATAAAACTGCACTCAAATCGTTTAAAAAAATAAAGATTTCTTAGGATTTGTATTTGATTGTGTCTAAAATGTTAAAATACATCTTTTACAATGTTTAGATCATTAAAATTATGCAGCTACTCCAGGATATCTCGATTTTTAGTACTTAACGCCCTTCTCATTTTAAGCAAAGTGTGGCAATACACGCAACATGCTTAAAATGATAAGGGCGCTAAGATTTCAACTACCGTATTTGCTGGTGTATTAACCGCACCTTTTTTTAACAAAAAAAAAAATTTAAAAATGGGGGTGCGGTTAATACACGGGTGTGGTTTATAGCGTATTAACCGCACTTTTTTTCAAAAAAACTTGCCAAAAAAAATGGGGGTGCGGTTAATACACAGGTGCGGTTTATACACCGGCAAATACGGTAGCTCTAAACAGTATATTATGTCCCAGTTTTTTGGTATGTAATAAAAGTATACATTCTCCATACTGTCTTTTCAAAAAGAATTAAAGTCATACAGGTTGTAAAGTGTCCAAATCCACAAAAATTACTTGGAGCTTCCTTGTTTCTCTTCTACCGTGTTGTTTAGCTTATGGTAAGAGAAGAATAAAATAGGGTTGGATTTTTTCAAATGTCCCTTTAGTATGAAGATAATTATCATTGAAAATCATTATTTGAAACACGTTGATTAACGCAATTGAAAAAAAGTACAATTGTCCTAGCTAAACATGTCCGAGCTAGCACGCATGGGAAACATTCCAGACGCTACTGAACTTTGATCCAACGTACGTGCGCAAATTCCATGAATTCTGTACAGTAAACATACACGAGTGCGGATATCGTCAACGGCTGATTGTGACTGCTACAAATCCATGACAGGCCATCAGTATTCGGTGATAAAATATGAACTCAATATTCGTTTTTTTCATTATAGGTAAACAGTGTTTGTTTTCTTTCAAACTTTCACAAATCTTTCAATTGTATTTTACAATGATATTGATGTACATGTAGGATTGAAGTCTCAAATGTCATTTTGTGCAATATCTGACAATTTACGGGTATCACTTTAACAAATCAGACAAAGCTGTTAATTGTGACTTTTAAAAAGGCAAAAAACTTTCTCGGAATGACATTCGGCGCGCCCGTCAGGACTTAGCGCCCTTCTCTTTCTCAACCGACGATGTGAAAAACTGCAAATTCCGTTTACATAGAACTTCATACAAAATTCAATGAGTAGGGTGCAAATCGTTTTTATTATGACATGGTACTCAAAAACCTGGGATCCGGGCCGGGTTGCCGGGTCAAACCCGCCGGGTTTGGCTTCTGGGCCTGGTTCCGGGTTGGAGAGACGATTGCCAAAACCCGGAAAAAAACCCGGTAAAAAACATGTGTTTTGGAAAAGTTATATTCCCGTTTGAATGACACACTTATTCCAGTTTCTTTCGCAGTTTTTGTAAGTGGAAAACGGGACCAAAACAACGTCAAAACATTTCCGATATCTGCTGAATAAGTTGATTTTTAAATTGGGATTTGTCGACAATTCGATGAAGTTCCGTTTCAGATATTTGGGGGCTTTTTGGTGTATCATTTTCTCTTGGGCATATCAAAGTTTTTTCAGCATACCATGTCGTAACTTTGTTTGCTAATTTTGAGAAGATGATAACCATGTTCCAGATAAGTTTGACATCGTTTTAACGGCAATCATTTTGATATTACCTGCTCTTATTCAACGCTCGACATTAACGCTTGCCCGATTGCCCGGGGCAAGTAAAAATTCTTGTCAGGCAAGTAAAATGTCATAAATGGTCTATGTTAGTTGCCCGATCGGGCAACTATAAAACTTCACAACTACGGAAATAATTCCGACTCATTTATTGTCCGTCGGAGTTATAAATTAGCGCAAATTACGGCACTCATTTCGACTGTTTATCGTCCGCGATTAAGCTTTAAAACTTATAAAAAGCCGCATTTTCTCGAAGCGCATTATCGTAACTTTGTTCACTAATTTCACGAAGATGATAACGATTTTCCAGATTAGTTTGACATCGCTTTATCGGCAATCATTTTGATATTGCCTGCTCTTATTTTGCGATGATGAAAACGAAGTTTCAGATTTATTTTGCGTCATATTCTCGAAGCGCATTATCGTAACTTTGTTCGCTAATTTCACGAAGATGATAACGATTTTCTAGATTATTTTGACATCGCTGTATCGGCAATCATTTTGATATTGCCTGCTCTTATATTGCGATGATGAAAACGAAGTTTCAGATTTATTTTGCGTCATATTCTCGAAGCGCATTATCGTAACTTTGTTCGCTAATTTCACGAAGATGATAACGATTTTCCAGATTAGTTTGACATCGTTTTATCGGCAATCGTTTTGATATTGCCTGCTCTTATTTTGCGATGATGAAAACGAAGTTTCAGATTTATTTTGCGTCATATTCTCGAAGCGCATTATCGTAACTTTGTTCGCTAATTTCACGAAGATGATAACGATTTTCCAGATTAGTTTGACATCGCTTTATCGGCAATCATTTTGATATTGCCTGCTCTTATTTTGCGATGATGAAAACAAAGTTTCAGATTTATATATAATACTTGTTCGCGACTTTTTGAATGTCCTAACGCCCCAGATATCCATAAATGATGTCCAAAATTAAAATAGTTTTTCTATATATATCCACTAATGCACTAATTCACTTTCACTGACAATAACACGATAAACAATTCCTGATAAGAAACATGTGCATCAGGACCATTTTACAAAGACATCAAGTATCTGATAACATTCTGAAATCTTAAGATGATCCATTGATTGGCCCATGAGGATATCAGACATCTTGCCTATGTTTGAGTTATATCTCGCTTTATGGGCTATTTTTTACTATTGAAAGCATATTATAAAAAAGGACCTTTCCAAATGGTATACATTAACAACTTTAGGAAAATATTGAAGGCAAACTTGAACAACCCAAAATAATTTTCTTTGAATAATTTGTATTGTGCATATTGCATCTTATTTATAAATATGTACCCATGTTGTCTATCATTACTCTTTCAATATGATTCCATTTGTTATGACTTGCCAATCTTTCTTTTGATTACATTTTAATCACATATTAATTTACTGAAATCATGTATACCCGTTTGTCATGTTTCATGTTGTTGGTGATATGTAAACATCGTGTTATCTTAGATGTTGCTTCTGTTCTATTCTTATTGCTCATTTTATATCTTTCTTGTTTCACAGATGTTTTTCTTCTTCAAATTATTATTTTTTGTATGATTTAATTGTTTTGTCAAATAACGTACTGCATATTGTATGCATTTTTATTTTTGTATTAAATTATTTCCATTCCTTGCCATTTTTATATTCTTGTATTCTAGGTATGTAAATATTGTATTGTGTTTAATTATTATAGTGTACAGTATCTCTTAATAATTATTATAGTGTACAGTATCTCTTAATAATTATTATAGTGTACAGTATCTCTTAATAACATGCTGGGTGCCCTTACTCAACAAGCTGTATTCTTCTTAAAGGTGCTACATGTACCTGTTATATTGTAACTGTTCAAATTTGTATCTGATTTTTATAAAAAATAAATGTTGAATTGAATTCAATTCAATACAAATTTAACCACAACATTGAAGAATAGCAGACATTCTATTCAGAGCCCCACTGAGCATACAACAGACTTGCATTAAAGGGACAAGCCCTCTTTTGCAAGACAAATTTCAAAAATTGCGAGGTTATTGTCAAGTATATATGAAAGAAAATGTCATTTAACAGCATGCCTGACAAAATTAGGGCTTGAAATCTCTTTTTCGTGGAGTTATAGACCTCAAACTAATAAAACGACATCCAACGGTTAATTGTGCACTATACGTGTATTCACCCCCAAAAACCTGTATCTCTTGCCAAATGGCTGACCATACAAGGAGGAGACCATCCCCGGTAGCAACTTGCCTTAATAAGCAAAATGTGAGGAGATGACCGACTTGTGAGATTATGGGTAATCGTCCTGGTCCACCTTCTCGTGGTGGGGGTTGTTAACCTGTTGTCTAGCACAACAGGGCGAACAGACCAGGGTGGCTAGGAGAGGAGTGTCTCATCCGCCTAGCTAACGTTTCGAGCGAAACTGTTTCATGATGAAGAAAAGCCATAACTGCACCAGGGTTAAAGCCCCTGCCGTAACTAACCCGCCAGATCAGCCTGTGGTCCAGCGTCAAGCTAGGAAAAATGAAGCGACATCTTTAAAGCCAACCGCAGGCCAAACTGCAAATGGAAGGGATGCTGCTGATGAGCCACAGAGAAGAGAGGCCCTACTAACAACGAAAAAACAAATAGGTATAGGAACATGGAACGTCCGAACCTTGCATCAACCCGGAAGCCTAGACATCCTATTGCACCAACTAAAAGGCTTCAAGTGGGAAATCATCGGACTTTCAGAAACCCACTGGACAGATATGGGTGAATTTGTACATGACGGTTACAAGATCCTTTGTGCAGGCAAGGACATTATACACAGGGAAAGAGTTGCACTTGTCCTAAGCAGAACAGCGCAGAACGCCCTGCTTGGATATAATCCAATCTCCCCTAGACTGATTACCGCACGATTTCAAGTACAATCGGGAACGCTAACAGTCATCCAAGTCTACGCTCCAAATATGGCACAAAGTGAAGAGGTCACTGATGAGTTCTACAATTTGTTGCAGACCACAATTGACAAAACACCGAGTAAAGACATTTTTATGATAATGGGAGATCTTAATGCAAAAGTGGGAAGAGACTTCAACCAATGGAACCAGGTGATTGGACAACATGGACTGGGGGAAGCCAATGCCAGGGGAGAAAAACTCCTCAATTTTTGTGCAGCAAACGACCTCATTATCACAAACACAATGTTTAAACAGAAGAAGGAAAGCAGGCAGTGGACCTGGGAATCACCTGACCAAAAGACGTACAACAAAATTGACTTCATCATGATTAGTGGCAGATGGAAAAGCTCAGTAAGCAACTCCAGAAGTTTTCCTAGCGCCGATGTGGGTTCAGATCACCAGCTGGTAATCGCCAATCTACGACTGAAATTCAAATCGAAACCAAGAGTAGAATTCCCCAAGAAATATGAAACAAGAGCAGCATATGAGATTGAAATAGACGGAAGATTTGCACCACTACTAAATGAACATGACACAGATGTAGAAGCATTATGGGAAGAAGTGAAAACAGCTGTCAATGAATCTTCACAGAAAATACTTGGACATCAGAAATCCAAACAACAAGATCCCTGGATTAGCGAAGAGGTTCTACAACTTAGTGATGAACGGAAGAAAGCGAAACAGGACAAGATAAATGACCCAAACAAGAAACCAAGATACAACTTCCTTAAAGTGATCCCTGTAAAGTGTCAGATATTGCACAAAATGACATTTGAGACTTCAATCCTATATCAATATCATTGTAAAATACAATTGAAAGATTTGTGAAAGTTTGAAAGAAAACGAACACTGTTTACCTAGTGAAAAAAAACGAATATTGAGTTCATATTTTATCACCGAATACTGATGGTCTGCCATACTTTTATCGCAGTAATGAATGATCCGTTTGAGATATTCGCACCAGTGTATTTTTACACACGTAGTACATAATTCATGGAATTTGAACTCGCTCGGCTCAAAGTTCAATCTCCGGAATGTTCTCACGGGTGCTGCATGCGGACGTTCTCAGCTAAGACAAATGTACTTTTTTTCAATTGCGTTGATTAACGCTTTAGAAATAATGATTTTCAATGATAATTATCTTCATACTAAAGGGACATTTGAAAAAATCAAACCCTATTTTATTCTTCTCTTACCATAAGCTAAACAACACGGTAGAAGAGAAACAAGGAAGCTCCAAGTAATTTTCGTGGATTTGGACACTTTACAGGTATGACTTTAATAGAGAGATTACAAGAGAAACCAAGGAATGTAAAGATAAATGGCTGAAAGATCTTTGCAAGAAGGTAGAAAACTCTCACCAAGCTGCCAAGACAAAAGCTGTTTACACAACAATTAAGCAAATCTCAAAGAAACCCAGTATCAGAATGCAGACAATTAAAAGCAAAGAGGGACATGTCTTGACGGAGATGACTGACGTAAAGGATAGATGGAAGGAAAATTATCAAGAACTATACAACAGCCAGAACCCTGTAGACGAAGAGCAAACAAACATACCATTAATGCCCAACCTTGATCCTGTGCCAGATATTCTTCGGGAAGAAGTAGAGAGGGCCGTAAGGAAACTTACAGATGGAAAGACACCAGGCTACGACCGCATATCAGGGGAAGAAATCAAAGCAGCCGGCGAGACGGGCATCGATGTACTACTTAAGCTGTGCAACATGATATGGCATGAGGAAACATTCCCGTCGGATTGGGGAAAGGCAATCATAATCCCAATCTTTAAGAAAAAAGACAAGCTAGACTGCGGAAATTATCGAGGCATTAGCTTATTGAGCCACGCAGGGAAAGTTTTCAGCTTAATACTCCAGCAGAGGATCCTAAAGAAAACAGAGGAAATTCTCTCTGAAGCACAAGCCGGCTTCCGCCCAGGAAGATCAACTATTGACCAACTCTTCAGCCTCAGACTAATCATTGAGAAACACCTTGAGAGGAACCAAGACCTGTACCTATGCTACATTGACTATCAGAAGGCATTCGACTCGGTATGGCAAGAAGGACTCTGGAAAGCGATGGAATTTTTTGGATACTCTTCCAAATACATTAGCCTCCTTCAAGGGCTATACAAACAATCCAGCAGTGCTGTACGAGTGAATGGGGAAATAACAGACTGGTTCCAATCATCAGTAGGGGTACGGCAAGGATGTGTACTATCCCCTCAACTTTTCAATATCCTCCTAGAAGTTGTGATGCTCTATTCCACCTATGACACGCCGATCGGAGTAGAGATCCAGGGACACAGAATCAACAATCTAAGATTTGCAGACGACATCGTCTTGATTGCAGACACTGAGGGAAATCTACAAGCCCTAGTAGATGAAGTCAACAGAAGAAGTTCAAACTTTGGCCTGAAACTCAACATCAACAAAACTGAAGTGCAAGTAATTAGCAAGCAGCCACATTTAATTGATATAAGGGCAATTCCAAGCAAACGCCGTGACGGTCAGAGGGTGTTTCTCACAATGAAAGTCCAAATAACTCATAAAATCTAAATATCTAGAACCAACTTTTGATATGCATCTGTAACCACTATCCTACCAATAATTTACAATAGGCAAGAAAACCAAAATTCCCAATAAATTATTAATTATGAATATCAATATCTGCCATAACACCGTGACGGCAAAAAGACATGGGTTTCTTACATGCTAAGAAACTAAGTAAACTCTGTGAACTACAGGAACATTTTGCACTTTTGTCACATTGATTCTTTGTACTAGACACCAAGCTAGAACATCCAAATAAAAATGTAGAAAAAATCCAATGCTCATAGTAAATATGATATCATAAATGTATCTATGCACTGTAACGCCGTGACTGTAACGCCGTGACCTCTGAATTGTACATGTTATATATATGGGAGATATTAAAGAGATGAATAATATGATATAATTTTAATGTAGTGATCCAGAATCAATAAAGAACTAGGTGAATGGGTGATATAACCAAGATGCTATTAAATGATCATCCGCATGACACAAATTTGCAGCACAGCGCCCTCTATTGATCAAAAAATCTTTTAGGACATAATTGAAATTCTTATCTATTTCAGAAGTTAGTTAATGGAACCATCAAATATTAAAACCAAAATACATACTTAAATGTAACAATGAAATATGAGACCTTTGACATCTGACCTTTGACCTTGTTTCTCAAAATAACATACAAATGTTTAATTTTTGGTCTGCACAGTGCATATTTGCAAGTGATTTGTTTCATGTAACATGATTTCAGAGTTAGTAAATGTTTGTTTTTGAATTGGTAATTATCCGAGTGACCTTTGACCTGTGCCCCAAACAGTTTCAGAAAATTGTCTTTTACCTACAGTACTCTTTCTAACATTGATTCTGGAACTTAATTGTGAGAACAAAAAACAACAACAATATTTTGACCTGTTGACCTATGACCTCCCATGACCCCATTCCCTAATCAGGTCATATACTTCACTGGACGCATACCAGTATTATTATCATGTTATCCTTCAAGGATTCTCAAACTATCTTGATAATAATATAATTTTTGCATATTTGTTAGCTATGTGACCTTTGACCTTTGACCTCATGGCCCAAAATCATATCCAATAATCCGTACCTCTAAATACATGGATTGTACAAAGTTTGAACGAAATCCATCCAACGATTCTTGAGATATTGCAAAAAAAAGAACACTGATGTACAGATGCACATACAGACAGACGGACATACAACCCATACACATACATGACTCAGGTAACTTTGAGATGGAAACATTATCAACTGACCCTATTCATATAATTATAGCATGACCAATGCCCAAGCATACCTACAAAAAATATCTTACACTATTTGATTAAGTCTACTGTGTTATGTCAATGGGAATCCAGTAGGTAGCGTCACGGCGTTACACAAAACGTAACGCCGTGACCAAATTGATATTGATTATATTAATAAGTGGTAAAAGATAATGCTGCTATTCAGCATGCATATTATAGCCCTATGGGCTAATACAGAGAAAACAAAAAATTATTTAATTCCCATTCATATTTTTCCAGAAATATTAAAAATATCTGTTTTTAGTGTAACACCGTGACATATTAATGATTGTAAATGAGACAGTCACTGAAGCGGAACGAAGAGCGAAAATGACGAAATTGATATTTATCTCAAAAATTGAAGCAATGATCCTATCAACACTGAAATAAAATTTTATGAAAACTCCTTTTTGCAGTTCTTTTATGCTTAATATTTAATTGAATGTTTTGTGAAAATAACTGAAAATTAATTTATGCTATATATTAACAATAAAATAATAGTTTACAATTTTTTTTTTCAAAAACAAAATACATTTTTGGAAAGTTCAATCGTTTAGCTTTCATTTGATACCAAATTTGTTATGGTACAACGAATTTGAAAAATCAGTGGTTATGTCAATGTTTGCTTGGAATTGCCCATAAGGATAAATGGAGAAAAACTTAAACAAGCTGAGAAGTTTATCTACTTGGGAGGGACAATCTCACAAACAGGATCCTGTTCAGAAGAGGATCAAAACCGCATTGGAAAGGCAATCAGAGCATTCCAGGCCCTTAACCAAATCTGGTCATCAAAGGACATACGCTGCACAACGAAAGTAGAACTTTATAAAGTGCTTGTGCTGTCCATCCTCCTCTATGGTGGTGAAACCTGGACCCTTAAAAAGATTGATGCCAATAGACTACACACTTTTGAGATGTCATGCCTCAGGAGAATCATGGGAGTTACCAGACTAGACAGGCTCAGGAACACATTCATTTGGAACAACCTAAATATGGAAGAAACAATCACCGATAAAATCACTACCAAAAGATTGAGATACTTTGGACATGTCAATCGAATGGACCCCCAAAGATACCCACAAATACTCCTCAACGGTAGAATACATGGGAACCGACCAAGAGGAAGACCAGCCAAAAAGTGGACAGATGGTGTAAAAGAGGACTGCGCTACTAGACGCATACATTCCCTAACTCAAGCCAAAAGATTGACCGAAGATAGGAAGATGTGGCAAGCCATTGTGAAACAGAAGCCATCACACATCCAGGCGATGGTGGACGGCATAAGTCAAGTAAGTCAACGTGTATTCACCCGGTCAGAAATTTCGCACACAGATTCCACGGAGTACAACGTTGCTGTGCATGACCCCTACGTGACCCGCGCACAGATCAAAGAACGGCATATAAGCGAATACTAAACAAAATAACCAAACCTCGCTTAAACTGACTACATGCAATTATATATTCTTCATTTTTGAGATCTTTTTCCGTGACATACCTTTACAAATGTTGGCTTCACAATACCTTTACAAGAAAAAGTACAATATTGTTGTAATAGTATGCTAAATCAGTTAAACTCCTTTATTGACCGATATATAGTTTGATGGAGGGACGCATTTGTTTTTCATTCGTAGAATCCCAATTACCGTAAATCTCTGTGTATAAGACGCACTTTTTTTCCGTTGGAAAAATTTCAAAGTGGGGGGTGCGTCTTATACACAGATACAGCAAAAAAAACTAAACAATTTTTTTTGGTTTTTTTGGAGACACCCTGTAGTCATGTTGAATGTGTATACCCAACGCTCGAAATTAGCACAGGCCCGATGGCCCGGGGCCACCAAAAATTGCTGTCGGGCCAGTAAAAACTCATATTTCCAATGTTTGCTGGCCCGAATCGGGCCACCAAATGTTGAAACAATTGTGCACAATATTATACTTATTGCAAATTTGATACCTCACAGAAAATACATGATTTGTGGTTTAAAAAGAGCGGAAAGAGGGGTCAATAATGAACAGTTTCAGTGTTATTTTTTTTCTCCCCACAGCTCAGAAAGCTAAAGACGCAAATTATGATAATTAGCATTATTTCTGCCCCCATATACCCCGATCTCCCGTATGAAAAAGTTGTACAGTACAGCATGTTCCACTTGGGATAGGAAGAAGGATATCAAATTAATTCTATTATCAGTACAGTTTGTATATAAAAGTTGAATAAATGATAGAAAATATCAAGAATAATATTTGCTATACTTGTGGAAATAAATTTAGAGAAATGTTGTCCGATTTGTAAAAGTTAATTTGTATTGTTTTCCATTATGATTTCCCCCACCCCCGCCTTGCGAATGGAGCATCCCATTTCATCGTGAATTGGAACTGACTCGATCGGAGTTGGCGACAGGTGTTTAATTTTCAAAGGCCATCAGTGTTTGTTTTGACAAGAATAAAACTCCACAATTTGAAAATATTTCATTTTATGAGGTTTTCAAACAGTAATCTACAAAAAAAGTAAGGTCATCTGTCTGAAATGTGAGAGTATATTTCCAAATTATGAAATTTGTTCATGCAGTGCAGTAGCGGTACTGATTGCCTGTGCATGTGATGATGTGACTTTGTCGGTGAATGTGATTGTGAGTTGTGAAGCCGCGATGTTGTGACTTGCCGATATTTGTTTACGAAGAATCTGATGTGTGTTTGATCAATAAAACACCACAATTTTAAAATATGGCATGTTTTCAGACAACATTGCACAGAATTTTGAGGTGAAAAAACGGTGAATTTGTCCTCTTCTACCATTTTTTTGGTCACAGAACAGGCTATGGCTATGACTGTGTCTCTTTTGGAACGTGGAAGTGAAATTGTCAATCATGACTTTCGCTGTGATGTTTTGATGAAGATAAGAATAAAAAAGACCCGACACACTCACATTCATCCTCATTTATGTTTATTTAATTCATCTTGCAAACATAACAAGGCTGGTACGCGCCCCTACAGACACCTCGTACCCCATGCACTATGTAAATACGTACCTAACCTTTAATTTTGTTTTTCTTTATTTTTTCGGGCCAGTAGATTTTGTTTCGGGCCACCAAAATTTTAAAAATACTACTTTTACCTGGCCCGATCGGGCCACCAGCAAAAAAAATTAATTTCGAGCGTTGTGTATACCACATGGTTTAGGGCATGACCAGAGCTTGCTGTCAATTGTAGCATTCAGCAAGATATAGCCTTTTTCTCTCACACAAAAAATATTGGTTACAGATCTGTAAAAATTGCAAGTTTATTGAGCAGTAATACTGCTGCTAATGAATATTCATACATATGTGAGCAGCAGTACTAATTAAATATGCAATTTTCTAACCAGTGGTTATAAAAATTGCTCATAATTAAAAATAGTTGTTATTAAATTTAGAAAATTGCATTATATTTAGTATTGCCAATACTAAATATAATGCAATTTTCTAAATTTAATAACAACTATTGGTGCTCATGAATATTCATGAATATGAATATTTATGACCACCAGTATTACTGCTCAATAAATGTGCAATTTGTGTACTAACCACTATTTTATGTGAGAAAATGATGTTGTTGAATGCTACATTCAACATTAAGCTATTGTCATGCCCTAGACCAGTGGTATTTTCCAACAGCACTTCAGGTTCTTTAAAAAAATATACAGGGTGTTTTTGCTGTGAAAGTTGGGGGTGCGTTTTATACACGAGTGCGTCTTATACACAGAGATTTACGGTACATGTACAGGGTTGTTCGATCTGATTTTGTGTGTGTGTGTTACATTCATCCCATCCGTCAACTGGAAACTATTCAGACGATTTGTAAAAGAGGGCTTGTACCTTTAAGCTGTAATATCTTAGACTCATTTATCAAAAGGTTAACCCATTCAATGTATTCTTCTATTGGGCATTTCCATGGTAACTCGCGTTACACGATATACATTGACAATACTTCAATGTGCTGTAACTCCATTATTTTATGGAACTGTAGGCTGCTTTTATCAACAAAGATTAAGTAGATGTGCACTAACTAGATAACACAAATAAGACTGACAGAGCTACCTTTAGGAACCTTTGCGGAAGAATCCTGTTCGGTAACTTGCGTTACAAAAAAAAGACATCCATGGACAAAATTCAGTAACCCCTAAAACGTGAAAAGCACCATTAAAATATTAATCCTGGTCAAATATTTTATGTGCTAATTTGACATTTGTATGTGTCCTATGAGTTAGTATTGAAAAAATTTCCAAACAATTTGTGAATAATTTGTGGGATGCAGAAACAGCGGTAACTCGCGTTTGTCCAGAGGTTTTGATTCATTAAACAAATATACTTTAGAGCACTCAAAATACTGAAATTTTATTCTGAAAAGGTACTTTGATTATCAGTCATCCAATTGGGTGCCTTAAATAATAAGAATGTACCAGAAAATATAGAAAATATAAGGATTTTCCCGGAAATTTGCACAGGGTAGTCCCATATGTGGAGTTTCGTGTATGGTTTCCATTTCACCTATAAGGAGACACCAGAGAAGAAAAAAAATCATGTGAACTGAAAGATATAATCATAGGATCATGTTGTATGAAAAATAATCCAGAAAAAAATAAATAGGATTTGAAATAGAACCAACTGATTTTTTGAGTTCATGTCCACTTTCCCCGTGGAAATGCCCTATTCACAATTGCAAATACCGTACTGACCGGCGTAATCGCCGCATACTTTTTCCTTGAAAAATACCCGCAATGTTGGGGTGCGGCGCGTACGCGGCGATAGTCAAATTTTCACTTTTCACCGGCCTCAAAACAACACATTTCAGCAGTGTGGGACTATTTGTTGTATTGCAATGTATTGTATTGCGTGATAAAACATTATAAAGCCAAATTGTCTACGTTTACCCTGGCCTAGAATGGTTTCTCACCTTTTTTGCTGATATTTGCTAAATCCGATACGTTTTTAACTTCGAAGTTACGAAACAAACTACCACTGCCAGCGCCGCGCTTACCTGCCATCGATCTACGTGCGTTATGGATGCATTGCATTGCACAGTAGTACAGGGTTCTCTGTAGTACAGTGCAGTAGGGGTAGGTACGTTAGAGTACGGTTCGGACATTTTGATCGAGATGGTACATCGTAACTCGTAGCTTGCATACAGTGTGCATGGCAGTTAAATAGCGCGATTGCGAGAAATTTTAACGCGCTGCCGATTCCCTGCTTAAATTTGGCAAATTTTCCCCGCCGATTTTCTGGTTTTCGGCCGTTATTCCCGCTTTTTTTGTCCCCAGTTTCCCTAGCGCACTTTTCTCCCACTTTTTTTTTTTTTTAATTTCAACGCTCAAAGTCGGCATGCGGCGTTTACGCGGCTGCGGCGATTCCGCCGGTCAGTACGGTACTGTATTTAATCTTTTGTACTTGATGTAATGTTTTTATTTCAGGGACCGTCTAAAAAACAGTCAGGCTGAGTAACAGCTTAAAATACTTGGACAGGAGTCTATGGTAAATGAATGTTACACCAAAATCAGTCACTCCTGAATGGGTTAACACAGGAAACCAGGAATAGAGACCAATAGAGTGGTGAAGTGTGATGTCATAAATGATGTCATATATATTCCTTTAACAATTTTCAAATTTAGACTTCATTTTCAGAAAGAGCATAACAAATAATGTCCAAGTACCAAAAATCAAAGGAATAGGTTACATATTGGCTGAGCTATGCCCATCCAAATGATTTGTTTGTCAATGGGCAATCAGTGTAATAGCGCACTGGTTCCTAAATTTAGGAACCAGTGCACTATAACACTGATTGCTCATTGAAGTAAAATTCATTCGGACGGGCATATCTCAGCCAATACGTAACCTATTGCTTTAATTTTTGGTAATTAGACATTATTTGTTATGCTCTTTCTGAAAATGAAGTCCAAATTTGACAATTCTACAAAAGTGTTTTCATGACGTCAAGGCTTCTGTACTCTATGGAAAGCCCCACAAGAGCACAGATAACATTGGTACTTTGGCCTAAAACTAGGATGTTGCATGTTTGAGTGAGATACTTACATCCAGAGCAGTCTTGGTAAGTGCATCCACTGATATCGAAGAAGCACCATTCTTGCACCGCTCTATGCCTTCCTTGGACAGATGCCTGCAAGAAAAATAAGAGTACTTGCACTAAAGCCAGACTGAAATAAACTTCAGAAGAGAACAATGCAGGAATTCATTTTCGATTTTAGGGGGCAACTTCAATTTGATCGACATCCAGACATTTTACACATAATACCCTAGATGGTAATTTTAGGAGCTACCTACTGATTTCAGGGGGCTATTTTGAAAATTAGGGGGCAAAATCGCCCTCAGAGGCCAGTGCACTTTTCGACCCCAACAGGGTAAAATTCAATTAATTTTTTAAATTTAAAGACATCTATCTAATGTGAAAGCATGGAATCCTAGCTTCCAGGCGTATCCCATTATACTGGGAAACTCCATGTGGTTCCGTTTTTATTCACTGTTGAAGTAACCCATCTCCAAAAGGCGAACGTCCGTGAGGGATTATGTAGATATAGATTTAGAACCCATATATCTAATTTATTTTCTGTCATATACAGCTTATATTTTGACAATTTACTTCTAAGACTTGCTTCTCTCTGTATGCCAAACGAGGATTGTGTTTTATTTGCCAAATAGAAAATACAAACGTCCAAACTTTTACTGAATTGTTATATTTGTTTAAAATTAATGTGTTATTCAGAACCTTTGCTTTACTTTAGCCGCATTTTTTAGGAACGCTATATATACGCTCGTATTCCCGTACCACACACTTCAATGTGCATGTTAATAGGATAAATTGCTGTCTAGATCATAATATTGCATAATTACATGACCAAAGAGAGTATAGTTTTCATCACGGACGTTCCCATATCGCTCACGGACGTTCGCTAGAAACAAGAATGTTGGCAGAATGATCTGATCTCATCCAAAAGAGTTTCTATTCTTCGCAAATGGCTTTAAAACAGGGTCATTATACAAACAAACTTGAAAATTGCAATAAATCTGTTTAAATAGTTTGGTTTTTACATGGACCTGGTCGTTATAATGAGTCCTATTATTGGTTGGAATTGACTTAATGCTTATAGAATATGATGATAATACTTTATCTATTCCTATTATATTTAAGCCAGAGACTATGCATACATCCTAGTCAGATATAAAAGTAGCATTTTCCAAGTCGCCTGGTCCCTCTTTCTTAATATTATTGTTTTTAATTGCAATTTCACGGACGTTCGCATACATTTCACGGACGTTCTCTGCCTGAACAGTCTTACAGAAATTGATGACAACATTTATTTGAATCTCCTCTAGGCTCCAGACCAATATAAAACATATAAATTTATCAGTTGATATGATTTTAGCTATCTGAATTGATTATAATGAAATGTCTGCTACTTAACTATCACTCTTAGTGGACCTGTGGAAATCGTAACCCCTAATTTTACACCGGCTTTCCTCGGTTGGGCACTCTATAACAGAAATGCCACCATACTTCTGTAAATAAATGATTTTACAACATTTCCGCAATCATAAATAACATGTTTAATCAAAATAAAGGCCATTTTCCTGTCACCAGAATACAGTTTCTCACATGAGTCTTAATAATGTCACGGACGTTCTCGAATTGCCTATAGTGGTACCCAAGTGTCCAATCTCGAGTCAATTCCTTACAGAAATAAATGTAAGTGCCAACATAATTTGTTAATATATGCATATCACACGTTTTTATATGTGCAAAACCTTGCCATATATATTTGAGATGTATTTTGACTTTGGGAGACCCATATATAAAAGTTATTTTGGATTGTGTATGTTGTATTTCGATTCAATTCGTATATGGTTTATTAATTGAAAATACATATATATTTATCTTTTCCAGCCATAAATTTTCACAAAACATGAAACAAACTGAGGGTACCAAAAGCCATGAGCAAAGTAAATAATATACACGTAAAACTTATTTCTTAAATAAATACATAAAGAATACCTTTTAAGATCATACATGTATATTATGTTTTGTATAAAGAAATATTAGACATAGAAACCATTACGCTAAATATTATATGCTAAACATATTATACATGTTTGTTATTGCATTTTATTTAGAAAGAATATCTTAATAAAATGTAATAACAATCGCATATATAATAAATTCAATCATTTTAAGGGCTAACTAAAGTAACTAAACGTGTTTAACATTTAAATCTAATTTGCAGAGATTATAAATTGTTTTATAACATATTTCAAAGTTAAATCTTGCAAATAATCATGTTGATAGTTTCCGATGTTTCCTGACCCACATCTTGTTTCCTAATTGTTAACCTCCAACCGGTTTCAATGTTTCAATTATAATTAAGAACAAGGCTAACCTTGAATGGTTTATCATAAATATTGCGCGAGCTAAAATTTAGTTGTACAATATTATAATGATTCTAGCAAAAACAATATTTTTGATCAAGAAATAACAAAACAGACAATATTATAAGTATTATTACGATGAAGTCATCAAAATAATGCATAAATATTACACCAATCTTGCGCCATACAGCCATTTAGTTGGACTTAAATCCGACAGGCAGATGAGAAAACAGTCTCAAAGCCTGCAGCAGAGGAGGGGCCAACAGTCTCAAGTTTTGCAGAGGGTGGGGCAACAGTTTCCACACAGACCTTCGGTTGCAATGTTGTTACTTGTTACTGCGCCATATACCCCCTTTTTTATGTTTTGAACAGCTGTGCATAATCATAATCTTGGGGTTTGACTTCCTATAATACAATGTCCACGCTGCACAGGTGGAAGTAAATATAATATCTAGTGGTATTACAAAACAGCTAAGCAAGTTGATCAAATGTAAAACGAACCTCCGTGATGGTGACTAAAAATCAACATATTCATGTGTGGTTGGCAATGACCTGGGTCGAAAGGCACACACAAGGGGCACCTGCTGTCAAAAAATTGTACCAGTACTTGAACTTTTACTAAGATTTTTGAGGCAATAAATGACGAACGAACGTCCGTGAGCACAACATTTCATAAGTTTGTTACAGTTAAATGACTTGCAGGAAATAAATATATCTGGGATATGAGAGACATAACAATGTACTAACAACATCAAACGGTATCAACTTGCTGTGAGCGTTTAACATGGTAACATTATTAGAACAATGTTCATGATCGAACGTCCGTGAGCGAACGTCCGAGCGAACGTCCGTATTATAAAAAGTTGTCTAAAGGCTTCGAAAATGCTTGATATAGCTTCTTGGTTAGCTGCTTGCCCGATAAAATTGCTGTACCAGTGTCTACGTGCAGATAAGCAGCCTCAGATTCGTAATTGGGTCTACTCATGCCGGACGTTCGTTTTCATCACAGACGTTCACGAAGATCAATTTTTGGCCCAAACCAAACATTGCATTTGATAGATAGTATTCAAATAGGCAAAATATTGTGGCCCTACTATGAGTCCATCAGACTGACCCCAGCAATTGATGACTAGGATGCAATTCGCTTATAGCAGTGATGATAACAGACGACAGAACGTCCGTGACGAAATCCAGTATAATTTCATACAAAAAAATGTTACTCCGCGAGCAGGAGTAGTTAGCCAACAATTGTTGTAGAATGTGTTCAGTGGGTTCAACCCTTAGTTTTGGAAATAGTTTTTGTTTTGACAACTAAGTGATGATCGGTTACAGCGTTAGTTACAACACTGAAATCACTTGAGATATATACAACATTATTTCATGTCATCTCATAGTCTATTTGATCTCCTGTCAGTAACTTTTTACGGCTCGAGAATTGACCTTACTAGGGCCGAGTCCAAACGGACATCCGTCCGATATCCGACCGTGAAGGTCGGATACCGGATTCAAACTTTCGGATAAGGGGATACATTTTTTTAATTTGTTTGTATTTATTTATTTTTAAAAATAATTTTTCAATCCCCATTCTATAGATCCCCAAAAGAATCATTGCAAAATAGCGTCGTAAAGGCATTATTCCCATTATTCGTGTTGATATGTGTGCAGAGTGAACGAATCGCCCGGGATTATATTGTCTCCAAACGTACGCGTGAATAGCATTGGCGCACCCGTATGGAACCAGGAAATAGTAGTGGTTCCGTAAGTGGTGAAAATTAATTGCTTTGTTTATGAATTACACAACCCTTTGCAAAATGTTGGGTATCTATTTGATAGCACAAAACGGTACCAAAACATGTATGTGTTGTTCTTTGCCTGGTGGTCCCCTTTAATGAATTATGTACCATATTAAAGCTTATTGTCTACTCTTTCAAGCTATGTAAAAAAGTCTTAACTTATTTTTGTCAACTTTTTGGGGGTTTGACGGTGGGCGGTCACATTATGCCTAATACTTATGCATTGTAATGCACAACACATTACATCTGGGTGTGGCTTATTTAGGCTTGTTTCCAGCCATCATGTGGGATTGTCTACAAAGAGATCTATCACTATCTATAGTATTAATGTACAGCCACTTGCGAGAAATTAGCCAAAATACAAAAATACCAAATTCGCCAAGGAGTAACATTTCTCTGGCAGTTGACCAGAGAAGTTATGCCGGCCGCCAGGCGGTGCAGACCGGTGGTGAACAGTGGTGCTAGCGGGAGGCGACTTTTATTACTCTGATTACACCACGTTAGTTTTCGTTCAAGCCGCAATCAATTTCTACCGAATCCATGTAGCCCATTATTCATGTCTCATCTCGGTAATCAAACCGAGAAAATACTTGCCCGAATTGTCTTCGTCCTGGGTAAAGATAGGTGTGGCACCCTGTTACCGATCATGACATTACAAGGTATTGAGGCATGGCGTATTGAGAAAGGCAAGGCAAAATAAATAGAAAACTCCTTGATCATCGAGGCTAGTCGAGGTCTCCAAAATTTAGAGACTCAAGTTTGGCCAAAATATCGCCACCGCGAATTTTCGATACGTGAGATTAAATAGCGCCATCTGCGTACGACAATTTAAAAATTCAGTTCCCGATAGTCAACTCGTGTATTACGTACACACCAGGATTTCTGTGGTTTTTGATGGACTTCATTTCGACAGGAAAAAACACTTTTTGGACTGTTTCATGTGATAAAAGACTTGATTTGAATGATTGCATCTTTTGTTGCATCTTATTGCGTGAGTATAGTATATCGTAGTGATGGGAATTCCCCATATTAAGGTTGTTTTTTTTTTGGCCGGAATGCCCAATGTACATTGGCTATGAGTCCATATTACACGATATGGCAAAAGGTCTACACCTGCATCAGAAGGTACACATTGACAATTTGGAGAAAGTGCAGAGGAGAGCCGCACGTTTTGTTGCAAATGATTACAGCAGGACCAGCAGTGTAACTAACATGATTCATGATCTGAAATGGGACACGCTCCAGAACACGGTACGATAGCCAGACTCTCCATGCTATACAAAGAAGCACACTCACACATACCAGCAAACATTCGTCATCTATCGCTCAACAATCAAGATCGAGAAAAGAGGCCTCGCACCCGCCAACACAATTTTAAGTAGCAATAACTGCTACCGTTTTTCCTTGTACCCCCGGACCATTCCACTCTGGAACTCACTGCCGTCAAACATTAAAACGGCAGATGCTTCAACATTTAAAGATCTGCTTGAAAAGGCAGACATCTAGGTAGCCTTGATTGCATCAAGGCCTGCACGTTTATAGCCACCATCTGGAGGCGATTTGTGCAGTATCAACAAGACAAGACAAGACAGACGAGTTCAGAGTTAGGGTGATTACCACATCTACTAGTAAATTGGTCCAGTTGACTGGACCATTTACACGCAACATATAGGAAATTGCTATATCAGCGACTCTTATACTGATGCCATCTACGACAAGAAATCGCGCAGGAAGCTTGCTCTTGAATACTAGTGCATGACTATTCAGACGCGTCCGTTTGCGCTATTCGATCCCCGAGTCTTCGCTTCGCCGCCTCGCTCGCCACCGCGACGAAACACGTGTTATTCTATGAGAGACTGATTTTCTTTGTGATGGGATTTTATTGCGCGTGGTGGGCGTGCACGCTTCGGACGCAATAATCGATATATGAAGGGCGTATTTACTCAAAATACAAATTTACTAAAGAGTCTCCTTTTAAGAATTTGAATGGTTTACCTTCCGATTTCATTAAGTCAAGTGTGATCAAAACTTGAAATGATACAAATATGAACGATGATGATCAGACTCAAATTAATAAAAATCCGAATGTAAACTATTCCTAGTCTTAAATTGAGACTATTTAGCAAATTTGTATTTTGAGCAAATAGGCCCTTCATCAGGGTTCATACTTTGTGTACATGTGGATTACGACTTGGTCTTGCCTCTTGCCCTTGGGTAGGCATCGGCATTCGGCGTTACATGGCGCGCGCGCGTAGACCATATTTTTGTACACGTAGTTTGCGCGATATTTGACTGTGGGCAATGCAACTTCGCTATTGCAAGGGTGGAGGGATATACTATTTTTCCTAATGTAATGCGGTCTAACAGCTGACTGAACCACGTAGTATGCATGTGAAGTATACACAAGAGGTACTAGTAAAAATCATAGATCCGGTTCGTGTTTTGAATCAAGAAACTCGATCAATTTCGACATCGGTAAGTCCTTTTTTGCCGCATTTTCGCAGTGAACTTTGCTGAAATATCGAATTTTAGAGCAATCGGAAGTATTCCGCAGTTTGGAAAATTGTATTTTTGGAAGATTCAGGTGTTTTTACGATATAATCTCGGAAGTTTTTTCTGCCTCAAGCAGTCTCACACATTCGTTTTATCGCACAAACCGAGGGTTGTGGGGCCACGATTTGGTGAATTTAGCCCTCGTTCGCCGCTGCGATACGCCGCCGCGTGTGCTGCATGCGCTATGCCACGCGATCGGGTAGCGACAGCGCGGTGGGCTCTGGCGGTGGGGCGCGCACGCGAAATGTAAGCTCACAGCACAGCGCGCCATAAAACGAATGGCGAAAATGGTGACACAACAAATGGATTAAATACCATATTTTGGGCAAATATCAGTTGTTTTTTTTTTATTTCAAAGGGCATAATGATTTACATTAGGTAAGTCCCAACCCATTGAATACCACTTGCATTATTTTCGTGCAATTTTAATTTTCATTTGGTTATGCCTACCTTGGGGTGTGCAGTAACTAGCCTACTCATTTTTTTCCAGAGAAAAGGAGCTCAAATACTACGTTTCGGAATTCAAAGCATATTTGTTAAGCGTAGTAGTTTAACTTTATTAATCTTTAAAAAATATATATTCTCATATACTTTTAAGACCAAAATCACAACAAACACTTTTCAGTCGGGCTTCAACATGTCGTCAAATCTAGCGATACTATAACCATTGCTAATGGGCAATTCCACCATAACGGAATTACATTCAGAGACGTTTTTTGCTCATAATTTCATTCCCTGCGCCATATTCTCATGACTTAAGTAAATTTTGATACTTATATAAGTTGCACGGGTAACCAGGCTACAACATGATAGGGAAATGGTTTTATATCTTCCATGTGTTGTTGCACACTAGACCAATATGTGACCGCCTCTGTCACTTTGGGTAATTCATCGGGAATATCAAAATTGAGATTGTTAGTGTTTTGAATTCTCTAGGATTTCAGCTTTAAAATGATATACAACTTGATAAGTATGAGTTTCTTGAAGGCTAGAAAAACGCAAATTAATAACATGGACCAGAGCCCCGTGATTTGTCAAACAACGGAGAAAATCGCTTCTAAAGTTTTGCATCCATTCAGAAAAGCATTCTCACACACCGAGCGAGAAGTTGAACGGTTCGCTTTCACCTTTCCGCTTTTCGTAATCGATCAGCAAACGAAATAATGCATGCGCACCCATAGGAAAGTAAAAAGTATGCGGCAGATCTGCCGCAGATCTGCTGCAGATCTGCCGCATACTTTTAGTCTGCGACAAAGAGTATGCCGAAGTATGCGGCAAAAAGAAGCTTTGCTGCAGACTTGCCGCATACCAGTATGCCGCAGGAACAGTCTGCGGCAGATCTGCCACAGACAAGAGGAAAATTGTAAGTATGCGGCAAGTATGCTGCAGACTTGCCGCATACCAGTATGCCGCAGGAACAGTCTGCGGCAGACTGCCACAGAAAAGAGGAAAATTGTAAGTATGCGGCAAGTATGCGGCAAAAGAGGAAAATTGTTAGTAAGCGGCAAGTATGCGGCAAATCTGCCACAAAAAAGTGAGAAATCGTAAGTATGCGGCAAGTATGCCACAGAAAGACACTTGTGTCAGAAAAGTCAGAAAAAAAGGTTAAAATAGTATAATGAGAACTGTTGCCAATTTGATGTTCTACCCAAATGTTCTACCCAAAAAATTCAAAAAAATGATTTAACAAAGATGAACATTATACAAATAATGGCATGAAATGTTGTCATTTTGTACATGTTTTATGCATGAATTTAAACTTCTTTTAGGTCCTTTAATTTAAAAAAAGAAATGCAAATTAAAAACAATCCTTAACTTGTCAAAACCAACTGTAATTTGAATTTGGCGGGTAAGAGCTAGGCCCACGTGTAAGGAGGCTTGGATAATTGGTGAGATTTTACTAGAAATTGTTTCTTTTGTTGTTGAAGGTATTTTATAAACCATATCACTTTATCAATAGTGACCATAATGATATAGACTTTAATCAGTATAGTCCACTACTTAACTTGTATTTTAACATTTCATGCATGCATGTCCCACCTACTAGATTTTATGTTACTAATTGGCCATATGGCTGTCAAGATGCCTTCCCACATACTTGCATGTGGTATGCGGCAAGTATGCAGCAGGTCTGCGGCAAGTATGCCGCAGGTGTGCAGCATGGTATACCATAGAAGTATGCGGCAAGTATGCCGCAAGTCTGCAGCAAGTATGCCGCAGTCTGCAGCAAGTATACCATAGAAGTATGCCGCAAGTATGCCGCAAGTCTGCGGCAGGTCTGCAGCAATTCTATAAGGGATATGAATATTCATGATTAAGAGTCTGCCGCAGATCTGCAGCAGACTTAGGAGATATGAATATTCATGATTAAGAGTCTGCTGCAGATCTGCAGCAGACTTAGGAGATATGAATATTCATGATGAAAAGTCTGCGACAGATCTGCCGCAGACTATTCTTCACACTGAAAGAGTATGCGGCAAGGCCGCGGCAAGTCTGCGGCAAAGCTAATTTGCATGGCAAAAAGGCGACTGTCTGCGGCAGGTCTGCCGCAGGTCTGCGGCAAGTATGCCACAGCAGTATGCGGCAGGCACAAAATTTTGCTATGGGCAGTTATACTGTTATTCATCGGCCAATCAGCAACGCTTTCGCCGGTATTACGTAATTGTATAAAGCCTCAGCCTCGACAAACTACCCCATGTGCTGCCCTTTGATGTGCATGTATTACAACCGCGGTGTATTGTGTATGTACACGTACCGCCATAAACCACCGCATTATATTCACCATACCGCCGCTGTACCACCGGTAGACAAAAGAAAAGCGCAGTTTGATACCGTATGATATGGTACGCTGCACACGCACACTGCACGCTTGCGGCATGCCCAGCGCGATTCAATGCGGTACCCATAGAATTATAAACAAACCAACTACTCGTTTACTATACAGTAAGTTAAATGCCGCGAACGCTTCCCGGAAATGTACAACACACGGACAATACAACTCTATTCAGGTTAGTCTAACCAATCACTGTACAGCTACAGTGCTTTCTTCTTGCAGCTCGCCGCGGCGGTACGGTCGAATCACACACACGTAGCTGGCGCGTTCGTTTCACAATCGATCATGATCAGCCAGCGCGGATTTACTGAGTTTCTGGTCGAAACCGAAATGAAGGTTGCTTAGAAAAATCATTATTTACGGCATAAAAAATTTGATTAAGGACCTAAAATTTTCAGAGAATGTAGATGAAACATGTAATTATCAAATCCCATAAAGTTAAAAATTTCAGCCAAAGACAATATTTTATGATTTTGAGGCTCTAAGTACTAAATACCCATCCCGACTTTACACCCATTCTCTGGGAGCCGGTCTCATATGTGTGACCGTAACGGAATTACCGGAGAATGGAGTTTTTTTTTTGCTACAGGTTTGCGTTGAGTTTCTCTGAAATATAAGACACTTTGAAATTGATTTTATGTATTTTTTCTATCTTGATAATGTCAACTTCATTTTGGAACAAGTACGTGCATAAACAACACAATGATAAGTTCACAAATTCACTTTTTTGAAAAAAGACCACTGTAACGGAATTACACAAATTTGTAACGGAATTACATCTCTGAAAGTTACAAGGAAAACTCAATTATTTTTCACTCAACTTTTCTTACATGCTAATGCAAACATCAAGGCTATCTAGCACTTGAATATAAACCATAATTTGACATATCTGTAAAGCAATTTTTGAACTTGTTATGTGTAAAATAAATGAAAATATGGCCAAAATACAAATAAGAGTGAAATTTGAAAAAAATATTGCTAAAATCCAGCTTTATTTCGGTTTATTTTCAGCTTCATATTAGTAGGCAAGAAATTAAAAAGGATTGCATCAATTTAATGAAAGAAAAATCCTAGGAACTATGTCCACTAATGTGTGTAACGGAATTACACAACTTAAGCAGTGAAATCAATTTTTCCACAAATCGGTACATGAACAACAAAGAATTCACATTTTAGCTTCAATACTTTTCAAAAATCAATAATTTGACAATAATAACCATTTTGAAGGAAAAAAAAGCAACATTTTAGAATTTTTCCTTTACTTCAAGAAAAATGGTTAAATTGTGAAAAAAAAATGTACTACATTATGTGACATGCTAAATAACTGCACATAATCAATATCAAGCAACATTTAAACAATTACAAATCACAAACAGGTCAAATCATTCAACTTTCAATGCTATAAAGCCTCGTAAACTTCCTGAATATTGGAAATCTGTGTGAATGGAAATGCATTGTGAATGGGTAATTCCACTGTTACAGAATGACAAAGAAGTGATTTTTAGCTCTGTTTTCTTAATTATTTTTAAAATTCCTTTCACTTTCACAGTTTTTAAAACTTTAATAACTGGCAGGGGTACTAGAGGTACAACAGAACCCAAGATTGTTACAAATCTATAACACTGTAGCGTCCAGAGACCAAAATACATGTACAATCATAACGGAAAGGGGTCTTTCATTCAACACTAACTATGTAGGTAATGATTTTCTGCAAAAGCTACCACAAAAAATTCTTCATTGGTAATAAAAACTTATCATTTAAGTTACAAACTTGAATTTGGTACATCTCTTTTTCCAGAAATGATCTATTTTAACCTCTGAAATTACCTTAAGACAAACAAATGTCACTGTATTTAAACGGAATTACACCTGTGAAATCCACCCATGAAAATGCAATTTCTTGGTTACATTTTTCTGCTTTTCTGCTTAAATAGTCATTAGTAAAGAATGTGTATGCATTGTTCATCACAAGCATAAGGGTCACCAGAAGTGTCCAGAACAAATCCTGAAGTTATGTGTGTGCGTAACAGAATTACAAGAAAATCGAGTTTTGTTATATAAACTCTTGTTACATTCTAAAATTATTCTTTAAAAAATTCATCCTAAATTGATCTTAATTTACTCTAAAATCAATTTGGAATGCGTTTTCATCCATTCCATGAAATACGTGTATAGATGTATATCGGATATAAACGTGTATGATCCTCAAACAAAAAGTTGGCATCTAAAATATAAATATGGAATTGCCAAAAATTAAAGACACCTTTAGGAATTCCCATTTGAAAATGCAAATACTTTGTACATCATTCTTCTTTGATCTGCATACAGAAGCACACTGAACACTCAATGTATTCTGACTTTATGATAATGAATAAAACGTGTATCTTAGCCTGTATTATGTTTAGTTTTGAATATCTTGAAGCCTATTCTGTATTTATGTTTAATTTTATATGCTTCAGTTTAATACAAATTTACATAATTAATGATGAGTTATGAGCCTTTAACTGATCAATGATATTCAAATCGACATACAATTACAAAATTATTAATATTAAATCTCCTTGAAAGTTGAAGGTATGATTTATATCTTAAAATACATGATTGTAAATTAATGTGAGAAAATAAATGTAGCACCAGTGTCATACTATTTTTTTTTAAATTGTATTGTTTTTGTTTTTCCCTTTCTAAAGTACAAACATGAATCTGCTGCATCTTCATAATTTCAGTCAAGTGGTTCTTGCTGGAAACTAATTTAATGATAGAACATTACCATCTCTATTATGTTCATGGAGAGATTAGAGAAATGATCTATCATGTATCAATTTAGTTAAATCACCGTTGATGCAATATGAAGCATGTGGGTACAATGAGTCACATAAAATAACATTGTACAGTACTTGTATAATGACGTATTGTCTACAGTACATGGCTACAGTTCATGCTATTTAAAGGGTATTTCTACATTGAGAACAAGAATTTTTTTTATTTTCAGCAATATCATTCAATACCTTACAAACCATGTGCGTGTAATTCCGTTACGTAACGGAATTACTAATACCGTTACGCCAATTTTGGAAAAAGTAGTGACATTATTTCAGAAAATTATGTTGGAAGTTCTTAGGACTGTCACAATGACATGACTAAAGAACAAGTAATAAGATATTGAGAAAAACTTATTCCGTTTTATCGTAACGGAATTACAATCAAATATGCATAGATTTCAAAAATTTCTCCAAAAAAAAATGCAATGAGGTTACTGCCCATGCTTTACAATTTGTGATTGTTGCTACATTGTATGGAAAATATGAGAAAAAGAGCAGAAACAATCATTGAATTAAAAGATTCACTTCATTTTCATGAAATGAAGCAGATTTATGAATAAAAGGTCATAAATTTCTGTTCAATTCAAGCAGAAATATTTGCAAAACCAATAGAGCTATACACAAATGGTTTTCAGTTTCCTAAAATTCAAGTTTTCCTCTATCGATAACAGTTTGATTTAGGGAAGATTGCTCAACTTTGAGATGTGGTGTTTTTGCCTTCTCTCATACGGAATTGCCCTAATGTGTGTGGGTGATTACGGCCGGTGGACATTTGGCCATGGATACAAAAATCACATAGTGTGGGACCAAGCAAAACAAAAACACAAGATGCGCGACGGAATCGCCCCATAAATAAGAATGATATACATTTTACAAATTAAACAAGATAAACAGAGAATCAACCAACATAATGGTTTGTAGGTATATAAAAGTTGACAATTGAAAGCAATTCATCTTACCATCCACGAGTGAGCAGCTCTGCTTCAACCATTTTCCCAGTCTCGGTACAAACCAAAGTGGTACAACTGCATGTATGCAATATGCACTGTATAATAGTACTGTATTGTTAATACGAGCTTTTTGATTGGATAGAGGAAACTTATATGTCATCATGATATTTGTAAGCGGCTTTTTAATTGGTTTGGGCAGCATAATAGTGTCGGTCTTTCTAAACGTGACTCTTATTTCTTTTCGTTATTCTGCTGATTTTTGTTTTCTTTTGATTTCCATTCAGTTTTGGTATAGATTGTGTAATTTCCAACTCTGGGTCGTTCTGTATTTTTTGACGTCAATCTCAAATTCGACTGCAAATAAGATTTACAACACTCACTAATTTTCGACGGACTCACAATGACCGTGGTATATGACGTCAACACGGACGCCCCGGGGGGGGGGGGGGGGGGAAGGGGGTGGGGGGAGTACTCAGATTATAGTCGGACGGGGGTGTGCGGCTGAGACCTCCGAACCCATACCTACATCCAAGGGTCCTTTTGCTGTAAATAGGTACCCATGTCTAAGGATTTTTTGTTAAAAAAATGGACCCATGTCTAAGGATTTTTTGTAAAAATGGACCCATGTCTAAGGATTTTTTGTAAAAATTGACCCATGTCTAAGGATTTCGAACTTTAAAGATGAATAACAGTTTTAGGAAAGTAACAAAAAACATTTATAACTGTGGTAAAATCCGAACCTAACGATGCGTTAAATGCAGAAATATCGGAAGAAATCCAAATACCCAATATCAATTAGTATATAGGCGGTTTCCAGGCAAAATTTGTATCATCCCGTTTTAGTAAAAACATATTCTTTCACATGATTGGTAAGAGCGTCCATTTCATTTTTTGAGAGGGAGGCGTTTCCCAAAACTGGTATTAGGGAGTTTTCGCTTATGTGAACGAGAACGAGTTTCCCGTCCTAGAACGATCGTTTCAGGGTGGCCCAGAAATAACGGAAAGGGGTATTTGCCATTGTGATAATATGTTCACTGGATAGATAATCTTTTTAAAAGAAATTCGTTATTCCGAACACCCAAACAAAAACATTACTGTTGATGATATCAAAGTTATTTTTAAAAGATTATCTATCCAGTGAACCTAGTCTGTATATTTCTTTATAATGGAAAGTACCCCGTTCCGTTATTTCTGGGCCACCCTGTATAAGCAAATAATATGCGTATGACGTAATACTCCACGTTGGCACTGTTTAACAATAGTAACTAGGTCCGGTAAGCTCCGGCATACTTATCTTGCCGAACCTAGTTACTATTGTTAAGTTTGCCTACGGGGAGTCTATAGATACGTCATACGAATATTATTTGCATACATCACAGAAGCGGTCTATTGGATGTAGTCAACCCGTGCTGTTCACTACCTGTTCGCTGCCTTTGAACCATTTTCGTTTTTAGTTAACGCGCGTTCACAATGACGTCGTTCCCTTCTACACACAATCATGACAAACATTCACACACACCTTACACTTTCAAACATACACATGCGCAAACACACGACCCGACTGAATTATTCAAACTCCAACACAGACAACACACACACATACACGCATTCAATCACACAAAACACACACACACTTACACACACGTATACTCACACGCACAAACATCCACTCCCGCACGCACGCACGCACTCGCACTCAAACAAACAACAATGCACACAAACACCCCACACATGCGCTCACACAAACACAAACCCTTACACACGCGTATACACACAAACACAACATTAATAAAACTCCCACACATACGCATACAGATACACAACACACACCCACACAAACACATGAATGCACACTCACAAATGCACACAAACACCCACAAACGCACATCCACATAAACACAAACACACGCACGCACACTCATCCACGCGAGCACTCAAACAAACACAAACACACGCACACACTCAAACAAAAACCCATACCCGTACACATACGCAGATACACACACGCACGCATGCACTCGCATTCCAACAAACACAAACAAACACATATACACTCACAAACACACACACACGCACAAATGCGCACACACGTACACAAAGCCACACACGCACACATTCAAACACACACGCATACACCAGTTACATAATCCACCACACATACACATACACACGTATAAAACACACACACACACACATATACATGTTGACACTTCTCTGATTACGTAATTCTGAAGACGGTGCACTGGATTTTCCGACGAACCTGAAATCGGGCATGAACTAGTGCTCAGATTGGCCAGACGACGAGAGAGAACGTAAGTGACGTAATTTCTCGCCTAAATGACGTCATTTCTTCTAGTAGGGGCCACAAATATGGGTGTTCACTGCAGTTTGGGGTACAATTGTTTTACTTGGCATACAAACTCCTTGGATCAAAAGAAGAAAATTTATCCAAAGAGACACTCTGTATATCAATTATGGAAATTAGGCCTAATTTGCATAGATACAGAGTGTCTCTTTTGACGAATTTTCTTTTTTTGATCCAAGGAGTATGTATGCCAAGTAAAACAATCGTACCCCAAAATGCAGTCATGGACCCCTTAACCACCCCACTACTCGTCGTCTTCAGGTTTGCGAAAATACCGTATTGGCCTTAAAAAGAACCCCGTTTTCTCCATCGATATGTACACCATGCACTGGATACAGCGTGCTGTACACTGCCGCATCACGGCGCTGAAGCCGCCGCACAAAACCGGAAGTAGTTAAAAATGCACCCATCCATGTCGATATACGCGTGTATTGGAAATGTGTGTAAATAGTCCTAGCAGATTGAATTGTTTATGTTCGTACACACAATATAACTGCCAATTTAATTTGTAATTATCAGGGATGCCAGTATTAAGATAGTTACATGAAAACAGACCCTGGTCACTTTGAATACCAGGCTCATTACTAGACATTTTACACACAAATATGGTACTATTAGTATTAATTCAATATTCTATGCCCAGCGGCTTGCTTATTTTTTTGTTTTCTTTTTCTATTTACCCCTCTTTTTTGGCGGGGATGGGGGAGGAGGGGCCTGGGTTGAGACAAAACTATTACAACGAATGTCGTAATAATAATACTAAGAATATTTATCATATGATTTACATAGAAGGGAGGAAAATGCTGGAATACTTTAGTATCATAAACCGGAGTGACTTTGGCCGCAAGGGTGAATTTGGCCACTTTTTGAGATGAATATACTTTCATCAAGCCTCACTTTATAGAACAAATTTCAAATGTATTCTTATAGGGTTTTGTATAGAATCAGAAATTAGTTATAGTAAGACTTGATGAAAATTCATCCTTCTCAAAAAGTGGCAAAAGTCACCCTAAGTTTACGGGAGCATGTATTCTGCATGATTCGGGTTGCTCCTCAATAATTAACTGAACATTGGACAATATGTGTGTGTTTTCTTTTCTTTTTTTTTTTTTTTTTACTAATTGTTATTCTAAAATCACAATCAATCACCTTATATATCATCACATTTCGTATATATAATTTCATATCGAATTCCCTCTTTTCACTTGGCAAAGCTGACTTAATTACCAAAGCGTACAAATTCAGATGACACACACACTCACGCGAGCACTGACAAGCAAACAAATACACACATAATGCAGCATAAACAAACATAATTATATAGGTCCCATTGCAGAAAGAGATACAGTTATACATTCAATTGCAAGTCAAGATTGTATGTCTTTCTGCAATGGGGTCCTGCATGGTCATACAAATAAAGAGGCAATTGGGAATGTCATAAAATATAATTACAACTGTTGTTTTCTATTTCAGAGTCAATATGCGCATGTTCATTTCATATATAATAATATATAGCATTTATATGTACGTATCTATAGGTGCCCTATTCAAAGCACATAATTCCCCTTGGTCATCATGTACTGTTCAAACACACACAATTATCTTGTGCACTATCTCAACTCCCAGGGGAGCATACTAGCCAAAGCTGCCTAATTTAACACCCGACCAAGGAGAAATTTATGAATGAAAAAGACAAATAAAATGGGATCCCAAGTTTCAACCGGGATTCGAACCCGAGAACTCCAGATTGCTATACAGGCACTCTTACCGACTGAGATATACAAAACCGTAGTTTGGTGTTTGGTGTTTCGTCCCTGAAACCCCTTAGTTTTCATTGCTCGTATGGTCAGAACCTATTATAAACCTGACATAAACCCAAAGAATAGAAATCAACTTAGGGAAATATGCGAGGGAACACCAAAACATATATAAAGAAACTGACCTCCCCCCCCCCCCTTTGAGTCAAATTGCGAATAATCCTGGAATAATCCTGGTCTCAGTCTTGAAATTTGTAAAGGTACTCAGCCTCGGCTTCGAAGATGTTCTACGGGCACCCCCCCCCCCCCCCCCCCCTCCCCCATCCCCGCTTGTACGACTCTCAACCAATGGTCTCAGTCTCGGTCTCGGACTCGGAAATTTGCCTGACGAAATAACCCCCGCTCCCTTAAAAAAATACATGGGTACAGTACTCTCTTAATTTCTAGGACTTAAATTTTAAGTCTTTCTTACGACTTAAAATATTTTAAGTCCTAAAGACTTATTTCATTGGGCCTCCTGTACCCTTCGATTGAAATTTGGCTTCGCAATCTAAATCTAATGGGGACTTAAAACTTTAAGCCAATCAGACTACCCACAAATGACGTCATGCAATTCGCAAGAGTTGAAACCCGTTTTGACTGCCATTTTGGATTTCACGAAGCGACGTCGACGCGGCTTGATGGAGGAATTTCTCGAACAAATCGATGACGATGGGAGTGTGACAAAGCTACTCAAAGGTAAGCATAATGTAATGTGAATGCAATGGGATGTGATAGATTAATCTGGGAGTCAACAGCCGACGATAAATATGTAAATTTCATCTAAGTAGCCCTAACTGCGAACAACTAGCGCCCCGGGATTACATGACAGACTGCAGTCTGCATGCAATGCACCGGTACGTACGCGTACCCTGGCCTGTGCTAGCCGCCGCTAGCTGCAGGCCGGAGTGCGGCGCGCTGCAGTCCGGCCTGCAGCGCTAACTGTTCATGTTTGTAAAATTGTAGACTTGCAATAACTACTCATCGAATTGCTAATATTTAACAATTTTTATCAAAAGATAAAAAGCACTGAAATTATTGAAATTTTACTCACATTGTCTAGAATATTCAGCAGATTTGGATGATGCATGTGCACACTTTGTCAGACTTAACTTAAGTTAAGACTTACCGTAAAGTAGAGATGACTTTCCTTCAAATTGTTCAATTTCTCACGAAATGTAGCTGATATTACAGCAACATGATTGTGTGCCTGATAGTAGTTTGTGCAAATTCCAGGTTTTGAAATTACAAGGACTTGTTTTAGAATTAGGGGGAACTTTTGTGTTGTGTTTAGATTCACTGATAATATTAATAATAATAGTACTCTTATTTTGTTACAATAAAGCAGAAATGTGTAAATAAAAAAAATGGTCTTGATTTGGTTACATAACTCCCATTAGTTTTTATGCGCCCGAATGGTCGTATTACATGTAGTATGGCCAAGTCTCCTAACATGGATGAACGATAAGAGACCGATGTAAATGTTGGTCATGGTGTCCAGCATTGCTAAATTCGGCGTGTGGTGGCTCTTGGTTGTCATCGATATGTTGGTGATGAGTTCGAGGAGGAGCTGCTGGCCTCACTTTCATGGAGCAGGAGCGCGAGTGGAGAAGATTGTGCATTCATCGTCCATCTTCTCGACCGTTGGCCATCGCCATCATAATATGGCTCAGTATTAAAGGGTCCGTTTTCTTTGTTGGATAAGACTAGGTAGTAGGTGGTGCAACTCATGATACTAACAATAATCAACAGATATTTTTCTTCTTTTTTTGTTTGCATTCCCTTGTAAATAATCATTAGATTATGAGCAAATATTTAGAATCGTAAACGTCTTCTATTGTACTTATTGAACCTGTCAGGCCTTCTCCATATGTATCGTGACAAGATTACTTTTCGTTCTCACATTTTTATTCATAGGATGCAGAGGGAGACGTGGCTGAGCCAGTCTGCGAAGCAACGCCGGGGAAGGTGCGTGAGATGTCTGTGGGAGCAGAGGGACTGCGGTTCCAGAGGGTGCCCTTGCTGCAGCTGGAGAGTTGGTGTGGTGGTCAACGATGTCCTCGGCAAGGTGGTCGTCATCGGAGTCAAGGTGGGGAGCATCGTAACTTCGTAAGCAGCAACATCCGTGGCAAGGTGAGGGGCTTCACGGAGGGAGGTGCATGCCGCTATCTGCGCTGTCTTCCTCGCCGAAATGGAGGTCAGCGACATCGAAGGGAAGGTGAGCATCATTGGGATGGACGTCAGCGACGTCGAAAGGAAGGAGAGCCTGTTAATCGCAAGCGACGTCTGCCAGAGTTTTGTCGGAGAGTTGGTGAATGACAGCGTAGTCGACAGGTGGAGCCTGGTCATCGGAGGAGATCGTGGAGTCAACGATGGGCCGGACGGAGATCGTCTGTTGAAGGTTGCAGATCGCGAGCACGTCGAAAGAGTGTACGCGAATGCCAGGTTGGATGTTTCAAGCGTTATCGTCGAGGAGCGACTTGACATCGTCGGTGTTATCGGAACATGGACTCTTTGGTCAGTGTGCTGACGTTCAGTACGCTGGTTGAGCGGAACTTCAAAACGCGTAAGAAGCCGATTTTGAAGTAACTTTGAAAACTGTAATCTGCTTTGTTTTTGCAGAACTTATGTGCAGTGGAGAACAGTGTCTGTTTTTAGCCCAATTATGGATAGCGAACTGTGACAAATCTTGAAGAACAGTGATTCCATAATTATAGTTTGAACATTACCACTGCAAATAACTATTATGTCAGGAAAAACTGATGTTGACTGTTGAGTCTTCTTAATAACATTTTGGACTGTCACAATCAGAGAACTTAAACTTTGGAAGACTATGGGTCTTTGAGACTTTGACATGATTTAAGAAGACTCGGATAAAATAACATTTGTATCATGAACTCGGTATGAAAAAGCTTATTGTTATTTTCGTTGTTTTGTTTTTATGTTTACTGTGTATAATGTAACCTATTGTGATGTCAATAGCATGATTGGCACGGTGAAGTTTGTGATTTATTCTTATGCATAATGATGATGCGAAGTAATATTATTACAATGCTTACAAGGAAACTAGTTAGACATGTGTTAGACTAGTTAGACAAGATTTTTGCAATCCATGAGTAATAATAATGAGTATAATAAATGTAATACAATATTAATATTCCCAGTAAGCCAGTTATATCTATTTTTCTTTCTTTCTTATGTTTGTCTTTAATATCACTCTGCCTACGCCTTTTACAATGTAACCTTTACAGATTCTCCTGAGTAACTGTTACCAAGTACCAACTATGGAATGTATAATTAAGACAATATCATTGCTGGTATTATACTGCCCCCTTTACTTTAAATATAACTTTTTTTTTTTTTCCTAATTATTTTTTTTTCTTTTACATCTTCTCTCATATTATGGACCATACTGCTGATTATTTTCTAAAATTGTTCTTGTTACTCCAGTAAGAATTTACAGTAAATTCGCAGTTTTGAACAATGAATTAAGAGTTTGATTTAAATGTGCAGTAATCATGTAATTTAATGTATAAAATCAGTATTTATGAAATGTAAATTTTTTAGTTATGCAAGGTGACCTCCAAAAACGGCACACAAGAGTTTTGCTATATTTATGTCACAAGAGTATTTCTTATCTAAAAATAAATGCTTTTTCAGAAAAGGACACTAAAGATCATCAATTTTGGTTGAGCAGTTTTGCTTCTACGCTTCTTTAGCAAAAGGAGTTAAACAAATTATAGTGTTTCATGTAAGTCACAAGCCGACCACAGAGTTTGGACGGCGTGCTTGGTGCTTACCTAGCTGTGAAAAAGTGTCCGTTCGGATTCAGTTGCCTTTGAATGAATACTGGTTTCCCAGCTGTATACATGTAGAACAATTTGCAAAAGTGAGGTAATTTGGCTGAAGAAGTATCATAGCTACAAACTATTACTAATTCTTAGTATTCAGTATTAATTCCATCGTCAGATTTGTCTGGTTTGGTACTTTGGTTACTTATTCACTGAAGATTACTAATTTGTGTTAATAGAAACACCATGTAGTTCCATGCAAAACATGCAAGTATTACGGATTTCCAACAGAATCATTACTTATTTCTTCTTTTGTTAGCAGATATGTGTAAGCAAAACTATTTACAGCCATGGTCACAAATCCCTTTACGAACATTGTACGTACGATTCATTTTGTATGGCTGCAATATGGTATAAAAGTTGTTCGTACAGCATTCGTAAGGGCATGTGTTACCAAGGCTTAACCAATATCTTTGTGTTTCACTTTCTTCAGCATAAAATACACTAGTTAACAGATAAGGCTAATAAGGAATTTCTGACATGCAGGAATTAAAAATCAACCGTGCTGCTTTTTTCTGGGCTAGGCCTATATAAACCTGGATTGCAATGAGTAATTTAACCCTATTAACTTTGATAACTTTATCCCATGAAGTTGTATATTTTATATTGTAATTTTCAGTTTTATTTATTTGTTTTATTTACGATAATTTGTCATTGTTACCTTAATTGATGTATGTATAAAATGAATTATAAGTTTGATACAAAAGTGTAGTTATCATACCAAATTGTATTTCTGATATTTATGAAAAAATTCTTATTTCTTTCGTCAAGTTTGATAGAACTTTACAATCAGGATGGAAGCACATCGTGTTTTATACAGTCTGTATAAAAAAAACATGGTACAGTCAGGAAAACAAATTATCTAGGTATGATCTTTGTTGAAAATGTACGTGTATTTGGTATCATATTAAAGCAGAATGATAGCTCTTTCTTTTGCTTTTTAAATCATATCATTTACTTTTGTAAATCAAGAGTTATGCTACGTTTAGTGCGGCAAGACAATATCCCATTTGTGCCACTTTACGTATTCATCAAAGAAATTGTCATGAAAGTTTCAACGACAAAACAATTACTTTGTGAGGACAAAGATGGAAGAAATTACTGAAGCATCTTTTACTATGATATATATTACTTAGTAGCACACGTACAAACACACACGAACACAAGCATACACGCGCACATACTTTAGTTTTGTACGTATGTCACACACTCACATTGGCTTGTGGGTGTATGTATGTTTGTGTATGTGTGTATGTGTGTACGCACAAACACACCATTCGTACACCACACACGCTCATTAGTGTATATATGTACGTGTGTGTTTGTGTTTGTGTATGTGTTACTAAGTATTATATATAATTCTGGAAGATGCTTTGGCGGATTTTGGTCAGTATTTTCCTCATAATTATCTATTTACAGCAATAATACTATTCCATTGTTTAAACCTTCATGACAATTTCGACGATAAATACAAAAAGTGGCACAAACGGGATTTTGCCTAATCGCTTAAAACGTGGCATAACTCTTGATTAACAAAAGCAATAAGTATGATTAAAATAGCAACATAAAGAGCATTACTTCGCTTTAATATGATATAAAATACTTATACTTACGAACAATTTTTATATTAAAAAATATATATTTTCTGACTGTACCATTCTTTTTGATACACACTGTATACTCCGCTAAGTTCAGTTGCTACATTTGATTTATGTTTGCTTGTAGCAGTATATATAATTTGTCAAAGGAACTTTTTGTTCAATTGTATATATGTACAGGTCCAGGGTTTATATTGATTCTTTATATGTTTTGATTTATATTATTGTGAAATAAATGTACATTTCAATTTAGATGAAATAAACAAATTTACACCAACAGAAAAAGTGTATCAACTCGTTTTCTTTTAAGTGTTTTCTTTTAAATCCATCATGGATTTATTTTGAAATAAATCCATCATGGATTTATTTTGAAATAAATCCAAGAAAGATTTAAAATCAAGACTTTAATATTTAAATCCATGATGGACTTATTTTAGAAATAAATCTAAGAAGATTTAAAAAGTAGTCGTGAAAGATTTAAATTATAAATCCAATAGACTTAAAATTTAAGTCCTACATGGACTTAAAATTTTAAGTCTTAGGATAGATTGATTTTAAGTCCTATGGTTTTGTCACTCTCCTGAGTCCACTTGGACTTAAACAAATAAATCCTTTGGACTTAAAAATAAGTCCTAGAAATTAAGAGAGTACTGTGTCCATCTCATTCGTGTCTAAACCCTAACCCTAAAATCAGTTTAGAATAGAGAGCTGATTCCGTAGCTTTGGCCCTGTCAACTGCCCTGACACGCTGGCATGATGATCGTTGTGTTGTATGTCTACAGCATGTGCACCCCGAAGATCAACGGATGCGAGATCAATTTTGCTGCTGGCTTGAAGTCGAATCCCTCTAGGTACTGTATTTACCCTGGTTAACGACAGATTTGTTTCTGTTATCATGAAATGTATGCAATACTCAAATAAGGCGCACCACACAAGAATATAAAGTTCAAACAAACTTTTAATAAGAGCCAATGGTTCCAGCTCTTAAAATAAATCAACTGAATCACTTTATGCAAGTTTACATCTCATAAATGAAATTGAATGGTAGCATAAGTATACAACACTTCAAGTCATAATATACAAGAAAGTTTCTTGCACAATGTTGCGAAATACTATCAAACTACACCATATCAGGATCGGTTGGATCATATGGGTCACAACATGGCTTTGCTAAACACAGTAGACATATCCATATAATCAATTATCTTGATCTGAATATTTAATCAAATAGTGTAGCAGAAACATGGCCTTAATCCATGAATCAAATATTAACTATAATGGCCAAATGGTTGAATAGCACCTTAAAATGGGGCGGTTCTATGGTGAGAGTATGATCCAACAGATCCTGATATGGTGTAGTTTGATAGTATTTCGCAACATTGTGCAAGAAACTTTCTTGTATATTATGACTTGAAGTGTTGTATACTTATGCTACCATTCAATTTCATTTATGAGATGTAAACTTGCATAAAGTGATTCAGTTGATTTATTTTAAGAGCTGGAACCATTGGCTCTTATTAAAAGTTTGTTTGAACTTTATATTCTTGTGTGGTGCGCCTTATTTGAGTATTGCATACATTTCATGATAACAGAACCAAATCTGTCGTTAACCAGGGTAAATACAGTACCTAGAGTTGAAGGGACTAGTTTCCTAATTGATAGGTTAGGTTAAATTGTGAATGTACCGCAGATTACTCTGTATTTGTGTGCACTAATGAAATCTTGCTCTTCATATTGTTAGGCCACTTCATCGTGGATAGTGACACAAGTTGAGGCAGGGAGGCTTCTTCGATGCAGCCAGTGCCTGTACCAGTCTTCGCCGACTGATTGGTGAGCAGCAGCAGCAGCATAAAAGCTCATTCTTTGGTAAGTGTCCAAACTTATCCTTGGTGTGCCTCACAGTATGGATAGAGACAAATTTCTTGCACAAGGCCAAGATTTGGTTTGAGTGGGCTAGAGTTGATACTATGCTTTCCTAGGAGCAGGTTGTGCACTAGGTGTGATGTTGTGGTGTAATTGGAGGCACCAATGATGAGGCACACGCTTTATGCATGTTATGCAGCGCAGGCATGACAGCTTTTGCAGCCATTTTCCGGTGGCAACTTCAGGCAGCACAGGCCAGGAGAAGCCTCCATTTCCCCTCAACTTCTGTCATCTCAGCATTTACTGGACGAGCTGGGCCAGAACCCCGTACCCAGAACCCCGTACTTCGTAGCACGTACTTCGTAGCCATACCCAGTACTCCGTACTTCGTATTCGTCATCGACTTGCACTTCGTACTCCTCGGCTACTTCGTGTACCTCGTACTCATCGTGGACTCGTACTTCACGCGATCCTCGTGAGCGTTAGTCGTACCACGTCGTCGTACTTCAACGTACTCTTCGTAGCACTCATCGGCTAATTGGTCATCGACCTTCACGAACTCGTGCTCGACGCCGTCGTCGACGATGATCGTCAGTGTCGCGCATGAACCGCAACCCGCTACCGAACTCACACTAGACTGAAGGACTCTCACCATAGCAACCGCCCCATTTTAAGGTGCTATTCAACCATTTGGCCATTATAGTTAATATTTGATTCATGGATTAAGGCCATGTTTCTGCTACACTATTTGATTAAATATTCAGATCAAGATAATTGATTATATGGATATGTCTACTGTGTTTAGCAAAGCCATGTTGTGACCCATATGATCCAACAGATCCTGATATGGTGTAGTTTGATAATATTTCGCAACATTGTGCAAGAAACTTTCTTGTATATTATGACTTGAACCACTGGAAGCCATTGTGTCTGTTGACGATTTGATTCAAGCTCAGCGTCAGGACGAGATGCTGAAATCCTTGCGAAAGTTTGCAGACGAAGGAGATGAGAGGACAACCAAGCAAGGTAAATCATCTTCCTTTGTGTACAAAAATGCCATTTTGTACCGGAGATTCCTTGATGCAACCCCAGGATCAGATGTTGTGATGCAAGTCGTAGTGCCTTTGAAATTCAGGAACCAGGTCTTGAAGCTGGCACACGAATCCATCTTAGGTGGTCACTTGGGAAACAAGAAGACCGGTGAGAAGATTTTAATGCATTTTTTCTGGCCAGGGATGCATGCTGATGTGGTGCGCTATTGTTGGTCGTGTGGACAGTGCCAAAGGATGTCGCCAAAAGGAAAGGTATCAAAGGTACCCCTGGGATCTACACCCCTTATCGATGAACATTTCCGCCGCATTGCCATGGACATCGTTGGACCGATCGAGCCTGCCACAAGCAAAGGAAACAGATTCATACTGACCGTTGTTGACTATGCTACGCGTTATCCAGAAGCTGTAGCACTCCGCCGGATAGACACACATACTGTAGCTGAAGCACTGGTGGATATCTACTCAAGAGTAGGGATACCACGGGAAGTGTTAACAGACCGGGGAGGCCAGTTCACATCTGATCTGATGAGGGAAGTGAGTCGTTTACTCTCCATCCGACAGATGACGACGACACCGTATCATCCTGCATGTAACGGCTTAGTCGAACGCTTCAATGGTACACTTAAGTCCATGCTTCGCAAGATGTGCGAGGAACGACCAAAGGATTGGGATAGATATATTAACCCTCTACTTTTTGCCTACAGGGAAGCAGTCCAGGAGAGCACAGGATTTTCACCGTTCGAGCTCTTGTTCGTAAGGGTAGTCCGTGGACCGCTGGCCATTCTTCGTGAGCTCTGGACCGGAGAGGTGGATGAGCCGGACACAAAGACCACGTATCAGTACGTGTTTGACCTAAAGGACCGACTGGAGGCAACCTGTCAAGTAGCTCAGGAGAATATTGGCAAGTCTGCTGAGAAGTACAGAAGACAGTACAATCGGAAAGCGAAGGATCGGAAGTTTGAAGTAGGTGATGAGGTCCTGCTCCTACTCCCATCCGACACAAACAAGTTGTTGATGCATTGGCAGGGACCTTTCAAGGTAGTTCAGAAGGTCGGACATCTGGACTACAAGATCAACATGAACGGGAAGGTGAATACCTTCCATGCTAACCTTTTGAAGAAGTTCTTCAGGAGGAACGACAATGATGACGAGTCTGATGTTGCATATGTCTCTGTGGTGGACGATGGCATGATGGAAGAAGACGACGACGAAGATGAAAATCATCCTACATCGCAGCGTGATCTTCTTCATCTCCCAACTCTCTCCCCCACAGAATCTCTTGATGATGTGAAGTTAGGCCCACAACTTGACCAAGGTCAGCGTGAGACTATCACATCTCTTCTTCAAGAGTACCAAGAAATCTTGACTGACATGCCCGGATTGACCAACTTGGGCAAGCACGACATCAAACTTCGAGACAAGGAACCCATCAAGAGCAGACCATACCCTCTACCCCATGCATTGCGTCAGGGGTGTCGATCCGTTTTTGAGATTGGGGGGGCGAAATTTGACAAATTTTCCAGAGTGACCACTGAGAGAGCTAAAAGCCCCACATTGGCATGCCCGGAAGTTTTATTATGCGCTCATTGAAAGTGTCTTGATGGCTCGAAGACCTGACTTTGGGGGGCACCCACATATGGGGACAATGATGGGGGGTCCAGGGGGCGGAGCCCCCGGAAGCTTTTAGATTTCAGACATTTGCTCCTAGCATGGGCGTTAAAATTGTATACTATTGTGAACCTACTCATAACGTATTTTTAAAGGGCATAGCGAGGAATAGACTGAGCCTTGCATGAGATGGATCCACGTGATCATGTATACTATAGAGCCATCGATATAGTCTAGGGCATTGGGCTCCCATGAAACTAAGCACGGGGCGTCAACAATTTCTCAAAAGTGTAGGGGAATTCCCGCAACCGAAATGAAACTTGCAATATGAGAAACTGTATGCGCGCGAAGCGCGCGGCAAAAAAGAGATTTACAGTCCTTTTCAAACTAAAAAACGGCTATTTTAAAGATTAATTATTGATAAATGTGTCTTTCCCCTCTTTGGCATTATATCACTCGATTTTTTTCTTCCTCATTTTCGGAATTATTGGGGGGGGCGAAATGATATGTTCGCCCCCCAATATTTTCATTGGGGGGGGGGGGGGGCGACCGCCCCCCTGCCCCCCCCCAGGATCGACACCCCTGCATTGCGTGGTGAGGTGACGAAGGAGGTGCAGAAAATGATCGACCTAGGAATTGTTGAGCCATCTTCTTCACCATATGCCTCACCTGTAGTCATAGTAAAGAAAAAAGATGGATCAAACAGGTTTTGTTGCGATTACCGTAAGCTGAACCAAGTCACCGTAACAGATGCAGAACCAATCCCAGATCAGGAAGAAATCTTCGCAAAGCTAGCGCGGGACCAGTACTTTACGAAGATTGACTTATCGAAAGGATATTGGCAGGTGCCACTCACCGATAACGCCAAGGAACTCACAGCATTTGTGACATCGGATGGTTTGTTTCACTTCAAGAATATGCCATTCGGGTTAGTGAACGCACCTGCAAGCTTCAGTCGTATCATGAGGGACTTACTCCGTGGCTTAGACAACGTAGACAATTTCATAGATGACATTCTAATCCACACAGCTACTTTCGAGGAGCACCTGGTCACCCTCAGAGAAGTGCTGGAAAGATTGAAGAAGGCTAACTTGACGGCGAGACCAACCAAGTGCATCGTTGGATGCAAGAGTGTCGAATTTCTCGGTCACAACGTAGGTCAAGGACAGCTCCGACCAGTGCAAGACAAGATCACTGCAGTAAAAGAGGCCCCAAGACCTAAGACCAAGAAACAACTCCGCTCTTTTCTAGGCCTGGTGGGGTATTACAGGCGCTTCATACCCAACTTTGCCGCCATTGCAGCTCCATTGACTGATCGTACAAAGAAAGGGGAACCAACACTCATCAGATGGGGAGACGCGGAAGAAAAGGCGTTCAACACCTTGAAGCAGAAGCTCGAGAAAGAACCCATCCTCCATCTTCCTGACCTGACAACTCCCTTCATCTTGAGGACTGATGCCTCAGATGTCGGATTAGGAGCTATCCTCCTGCAGGAGGAGGATTGTAAGAAATTCCCCATCGCTTACGCCAGCCGTAAACTCCTACCACGAGAACAGCGGTATTCCATAATGGAACGAGAATGCTTAGCAGTCGTTTGGGGAACACAAAAGTTTGAACCCTATCTGTTTGGTAAGCATTTCCAACTGGAAACTGATCACCAACCACTGACATGCATCGCAAGGTCAAAAGTTGCGAACGCAAGGATCCTCAGATGGGCACTAGCGCTACAGCCATATCGCTTCACCATCATCGCGATCAAGAGTAGCGAAAACGTCGGTGCCGATTACCTCAGTAGGATTCCAGAAACATAACATTATTTTATTTAATGCCAAATATGATGACCCCATTTTCTGACTTGACTAATGATTTAAGTCGGAGAAAATCACTCCACTAACATGTATTTTCTTTTCCCAGGTGAAGTCAACTCAGAGAAAATCTCTCCCTTTTTCTTTTTTCTTTTGAAATTATAAAAATTTCTCGAATGATGGGGAGATATCGGAAATAATATCGCTAGTGATATTCGTTTGTCTCGCAATGTATGGTCAAACTAGGAATCTAAAAGATCATGACGTTTCGTATGCCGCTGCAATACTTTGTCAAATGATATAATCTAATGTAGACACTCGGTTTTTATGCTCTACCGTGGCTCCAAAACACACTCTCGCATGAGCGAGTGCGTTCCTGATAGGTCAGCAACAGACCGCGTCTATTGGCCGGTGCACACGGGCATTCAACCAATCAACGGAACACTGGTGCGGCCCGCCTGCCGAACCAGCGTACGATACGTCGCCATGACACTACCCCGACCAAACCGGCCCCCAACGGCTGATCCCAACCCACGGTAGAACAGAGCCACCTTCTTGCTACAACGCTCATATCTACGTATCAATTTCAGGGCAAGGCGCCCGTATGTTCAATCAATAATAGTAAATATATAATCCATTGCGGATATAGTATCGGAAATAATATCGCTAGTGATATTCGTTTGTCTCGCAATGTATGGTCAAACTAGGAAGATAGGGAGATATGTCACAATGTAAATAGGCTACCCCCCCCCCTTTTCCACCATTTCACTATTGATTTGCATATAGTCTGTATTTTAACCCATCTAGCCGGTAATGCTACATAGTACCAGTGGTTGATGGTAAGGAAAAGTGTTACCAGTCTAACTAGTTGGGGGTAATTAAGGGAGTGGTGGATGTTTTGAATGCTTAGTGCAGATTGGATCTTTTGTGTGTGAGAAGGGATCTTTTGTGTTTGTGCAGAAGTGTGAGCAAGAGTGGTACAGTGAATGAGGGAGACCTGTTAGTTCTGGGTGGTATAGTCAGTTGATACTATGCTTTCCTAGGAGCAGGTTGTGCACTAGGTGTGATGTTGTGGTGTAATTGGAGGCACCAAGGAAGAGGCACACGCTTTATGCATGTTATGCAGCGCAGGCATGACAGCTTTTGCAGCCATTTTCCAGTGGCAACTTCAGGCAGCACAGGCCAGGAGAAGCCTCCATTTCCCCTCAACTTCTGTCATCTCAGCATTTACTGGACGAGCTGGGCCAGAACCCCGTACCAAGAACCCCGTACTTCGTAGCACGTACTTCGTAGCCATAGCACATCAATAGTAACCCCATTATCCTGTCCATTCTCAGTAGACAAACTTGACATCCTTTATTTAGCCTTTCAAGCTTAAGATACCTGACCCCGGTGTTCCCCTCCTTTTCTTCTTTGTCTCTTTTTTTTTTTTTTCTTTCTAGGAACTGTACTTTCCCCTTTTTGTTGTAGATGTTCCATCCATAGTTGTAATTGCTTTGTTGTATCATTAGGTTGTAGATAGTATACATTTAGTGTATTTTATATTGTATAAATGATTTATGTTTGCATTCGCTTGTCTATTTTTATATGAGTATGTATTGATTAGTACAATTGTATATTTTTATGTTGGCTTGGACCCCTTTGAAAAACAGCTTGTAGCTGACAAGGGCAATCCATCCCATGAGTGGAAAATAAATAAATAAATAAATAAATAAATACCCAGTACTCCTACTTCGTATTGAATTCGTCATCGACTTGCACTTCGTACTCCTCGGCTACTTCGTGTACCTCGTACTCATCGTGGACTTGTACTTCACGCGATCCTCGTGAGCGTTAGTCGTACCACGTCGTCGTACTTCAACGTACTCTTCGTAGCACTCATCGGCTACTTGGTCATCGACCTTCACGAACTCGTGCTCGACGCCGTCGTCGACGATGATCGTCACTGTCGCGCATGAACCGCAACACGCTACCGAACTCACACTAGACTGAAGGACTCTCACCATAGCAACCGCCCCATTTTAAGGTGCTATTCAACCATTTGGCCATTATAGTTAATATTTGATTCATGGATTAAGGCCATGTTTCTGCTACACTGTTTGATTAAATATTCAGATCAAGATAATTGTCACAGAGTGACTTCGTTTTAATAAATGGGCATCCACACTTGACACATAAATTCAGTCATGTGTTACTGCTTCCTTTTATGTAATGGGGTTTAGCCTATAAGGCCCCTGATTTGTATATATTTAGTGTGCACACAAGCACACTGTCAAGGGTTACTCATGTATAGTGGAGTACCTTATGAGCAAAAAATGAAGGAATCGTGACACGGTGGACAAAATCCTAATTTTTTCAGCAAAGCTTCGTCTTGATGTAAGAATTAAGAAAAGTGGTTGCTACAAGAAATCTGATGACGGGATCATGTTCAAAATGGCGGCCATCTGGATTTCCAGGTAAATACATGGTTTTCCCACGAAAAATGATATAAAGCGTGTATGAATTTGTTTTAACGGTTTCTGGCAGTATGTAACATTATAAAATACATACCTAAAATTTAAGAACATCGCACTTCCGAAAAGCTGATTTTTATTCAAAATGGCCGCCATTATCTTCAAAGTGCCATAATTCTATTATTATACATCCCACAGATGTAATTTTGATGTCTACCCCCACGTTTTGTGGGTCAAGCAGTTCATTGAGAATAGTGATAGTGCAATTCAGTAATTAGAAGCCACAACAATCCAAAATGGTGTCCAAAATGGCCGCCATTTTCTCAAAAGTGCCATAATTCTGTTATTACACATCACACAGTTGTAATTTTTGTGTCTACCCCACGTGTTGAGGTTCAAGCATTTAGATCATCGAAAAGTAGAGTGATAACGCAATTCAGCTATAAATCCAAGATGGCGTCCAAAATGGCCACCAATTTACAGAAATGATACCATAATATCATTTAATATTCACACTAGACTATGCATACCTCTTGATTTAAACGTTTCACAAAGCTTTTTAAAGCAATTAAAGTATGATAGATGTATGCCAAAAGCCAAAATGAATCCAAATGGCAACCAAAATGGCTGCTAGTACCTCGAAGGGGATATGATCAGTAAGTTTAAATCCTATGCGTTCCATGTGTCTACCCCCACGTTTTTAGGGTCAATAATTCTTGCAGAATTCTTTAAATTACAACCATGCTTCCTCATCATGGGTGATCAGTGGTTGCTTGTTTGGAGAGGATCTCAGTACACCATCAGCAGTGTCGTTAATACAAATATTTTAACCATATACCCACTAATGCAGTACCATAATGGCGTATCGTAAAACCGACAAGTGATCGTGATACTTTACCCTAAAGCCGTGCTCAGACCCAAAATGAGTTGTTCCGATCAAATCTATAGCCCTCATTATCTTTCATCGAGGCTGGACCAGATAGTGCAGCATGTGGTCCTCTCCAATGTTTCCCTGATGGTTTTGAGAGGATTCATCAGACAACAGATGCTAATCTGAACCGACTGATACATTTGTGGCAATTTTAGACGCCATCTTGGATTTGGTTAGCTTCTTATTACTGAATTGCATTATCGCTATTCGCAATGAACTGCTTGACCCTTTAAATGTGGGGGTAGACACACAAATTACAACTGTGTGATGTGTAATAACAGAATAATGGCATTTTTTAGAAAATGGCGGCCATTTTGGACACCATCTTGGATTTTTGTGGCTTCTAATTACTGAATTGCGCTATCACTATTCTCAATGAACTGCTTGACCCACAAAACGTGGGGGTAGACATCAAAATTACATCTGTGGGATATATAATAACAGAATTATGGCACTTTGAAGATAATGGCGGCCATTTTGAATAAAAATCAGCTTTTCGGAAGTGCGATGTTTTTAAATTTTAGGAATGTATTTAATAATGTTACATACTGCCAGAAACCGTTAAAAACAAATTCATACATGCTTTATATTATTTTGGGTGGAAAAACCATGTATTTACCTTGAAATCCAAGATGGCCGCCATTTTGAACATGATCCCGTCATCAGATTTCTTGTAGCAACCACTTTTCTTAATTCTTACATCAAGACGAAGCTTTGCTGAAAAAATTAGGATTTTGTCCACCGTGTCACGATTTTTCCTCTAAGGTACTCCACTAGTATGATTATGCTTAAGATAGATCCAGTGATATCCCTGATGGAATAATAGGGAGTGTGTTCATGCAAAGTGAGAATTGTATAGAGATAGTGTGTACAGAAGCTGAATGTTTATTGTACACGTGATTGAAGTGGAGATGGGACAATTGTGAAAGTGTTCATTCAAGGTGATAGATGAATAGCTTTGGTATATAGGCCTAGGGTATATTTAGGGTAGTCAATGCAATTACAGGGGAACTGGTTTTGCCTAGTTTTGTGTGATTGGGTCATCTCCAATGAGATGCACTTAGTATGAGTTTGGCGGGAATATCTTTTTTATTATTGTGCGCTGGATGTGACTGCTGTGATTAACTTGAATATGAGAGAAGAGTCCAGTGGCACAGATAGCCATCAGAGATTGAGAGATAAGAGCAAGACGTGCATGTCAGAGTGAGCATGGATACACCAGGGAATAGCCAAATTCTGTGCTAGAACTGTGAAGTTCTTATAGGCATTTCACCTTATGCTATGCACCCTGGAAAGCTACCAAGGACCACCATGCTGGGTAGAGTCGAACGCCACCCTTGCCGTCACCGTACCTCTTCATCAATCCATCTGTCAACATAAATTCTGTAAGTTTTCTTGAATAAATGTTGTTAGACCTTTAGTCATATGTTTGTTATAGATTTATCGCTCATACAATCAATGCGATATATTATACCAGCTGTAATATCAGTTAACGTTTACTATATAATTTGACGATTATATGTATTATTGAGATGATTTCATATTTATGCATACAGTTATTAGTTTCTAATTTCAAGGTTTTAAAACACATAACTTTAAAGTTTAATTGTATTTTAGTGATGTTTCGAAAGCTTGATACATTTGATGTTAAGAAAATGTTATGCAATTAAACATCATGACCATATTGAATACCCCTCGATTTTTATGTGAGGCTTTTGGGTATAATGATTTGAGATATTGCGCTTTTATATATGTGAAGATTAGATGAGTTCACAAAGTATTTTTGTTTTACATGTGTAAATGTTATACATGTGTTTTATATTTGTGATTATGGCTATACTATAAATACATGCATTGCCATAATTATTACTGGATAGCTAGCGTTTAATTGTAAAATGGAGGAAGCAAATGTTAGGAATTATTGGCTTTAACTTTCCCCATTAGGAACCGGCTGGGCTCCAATCCGCCGTTCATCTGACCCGAGCCCCAATGCTCCAACCGTCAAACCGGCTTCCATCCGGCTCCGAGCTGGCACCACTTGGTCTTCAAACCGGCTCCGGCCTGACTCCTCAACTCCACTCATCTCCACTACGGGCATAGATCTCCACAGTATAATCGCGGTGCAGTCGTCGATCGTCATCCACGACGCTCGTCATGGGGAATCCAACCACCGCGCGCTTCACATCATTGCAGACTGGGTCTGCAACTTCGACGCCATGAACTCTCGCGAGAGCTACTACAGCTGACGCCCGTACCTTCATGTTTTTCTACGCAGACTGGGTCTGCAACCTCTCCAGAACTCTTAAGGTGCTATTCACCCAGTAATTTATCCCCATAAGACATAACAGAAATAATAATGTAACTCAACTACCCCTGATTATTATTATTTTCTGATTTATGGCGCCAGGTAAATTATGTTTTGTTTAGTTCGTTAATTGGATCCAATTACTTTTGTTTTGTTTGATTCAGCTTGTAAAACGATTGCCAAGTATGTGCTTTCATATTGATTTATATATTATAGTATGTGTTAAATTCAAACCAATGATGGTTTCATGTTAATAAACAAAATATCTTAAATTATATCTTCCGCATGTCGTGACTTATTTCCTTGCATAGTAATTTCATATTTATAACAGAACCACATCTATCATATCAGACTTGGTAAATACAGTACCTAGATCTGACAATAATTGATTACATGGATATGTCTACTGTGTTTAGCAAAGCCATGTTGTGACCCATATGATCCAACAGATCCTGATATGGTGTAGTTTGATAGTATTTCGCAACATTGTGCAAGAAACTTTCTTGTATATTATGATTCGAAGTGTTGTATACTTATGCTACCATTCAATTTCATTTATGAGAATGTAAACTTGCATAAAGTGATTCAGTTGATTTATTTTAAGAGCTGGAACCATTGGCTCTTATTAAAAGTTTGTTTGAACGTTATATTCTTGTGTGGTGCGCCTTATTTGAGTATTGCATACATTTCATGATAACAGAACCAAATCTGTCGTTAACCAGGGTAAATACAGTACCTAGAGTAGGGTTAGGGTTAAGGGTTAAGGGTTAAGGGTTAAGGGTTAAGGGTTAAGGGTTAGGGTTAGGTATAAGGGGTATTTGCGGTCGTGGGGAACTCCCCACGTGGGGAACCTTGATTATAATGTGTACAAATCTTGTAATGGCCCTTAATACAATATTGAAAGTGGTACGCTCTTGATTTTTTGGTAGGCTGTTTCAATCTATGAGTTGTATTAACTTGTAAAGTTTTGGTTTCTTATTTTATTAGACTTTTACTCCAGGCGTTAGTAAAGAAATGCGTTTTGCCATTGACTTGTGTACACACAAATTATATTTCCCAATAAGTACAAAAATGTTTAACTTTAGTTGGCACCAAGTTTTTTAAAGATATATTTTACCCCTATTTAGGGTTATTTTTATTGTTTAACTGTCATAGACTTTGACTCCAGGCTTTTTAACTTGTGGCTAACTTGCATTCTCGGATCAAACCAATGCATGTTATCACCAACACCTTCCCTTTCAAAGAAAATGAATAAGATTTGACCCTGGGTAATCTTTGAACAGGTTTCATGTGCGCTAACAGTTGTTTCTTTAATAATTGTTTAGTTTAGCACACTCTTCAGCTTTAATTACTGTTATAATGAACATACACTTAAAGGGAATGGAGAAATAACAAATTTTGCAAACATTTGCAAACATGAAATTTAATGTTAGCATCTGGAGGCCTAGTTTCAGAACGAAATCGTCTTCCCCTGAAGCCGAAAATGGATAAGAATAAGTAATTGACATGTGTAGATCGAGTTCAAATAATTAGGGTTTCAAACCCCGAGCATCTAGAAGAAAACCCTGAGAAAACCCTAAACCAATGTCATTGCATTATGTACTAGGAAACTTACACTCTCGGCTGCATAGCCATGTGTGTTATCACTATTACGTTTCTCTTCATGGAAAATGAATAAGATTCGACCCTGAGTAAATTTTCCGGTGCGCCAAGAATTATTTATTTAATACTTATTCAGTTTAGCTCAATCTTCAGCTATAATTACTGTTATAATTAACATAAACTTAAAGGGAATCGAGAAATATCAAATTTTGCCATTTTTCAAACATGAAATTCATTGTTAGCGTTTGAAGGCCTAGTTTCAGAACGAAATTGTCTTCCCCTGAAGCAGAAAATGGTATGGAATTAGTAATTGACATGTGTAGATTGAGTTCGAACAATTAAGGTTTCAAACCCCGAGCATCTAGAAGAAAACCCTAAATCAATGTCATTGCATTATGTACAAGGAAACTTGCACTCTTGGCTGCATAGTAATATAACATATACTATTACCTTCCCATTCGTAGAAAATGAATAAAATTCAACCCTGAGGAGTTATTTGACGATTGGTCCTTATAAGTGACTTATGGTTCCTATAACTGACAAATTGTTCCTTAGAAGTGACTGATAGTTCATTTAACTGATTGTTCCTTATAAGTGACCGATGGTTCCTATAACAGACATATTGTTCCTTAAAAGTGACTGATGGATCCTATAACTGACAGATTGTTCCTTATAAATGACCGATGGTTCCTGTAACTGACAGATTGTTCCTTGTAAGTGACTTATGGTTCCTATAACTGACAAATTGTTCCCTTAGAAGTGACTGATGGTTCCTATAACTGACAGATTGTTCCTTATAAATGACCGATAGCTCCTATAACTGACAGATTGTTCCTTATAAGTGACTGATGGTTCCTTTAACAGATTTTTTGGTTCCTGTAAGTAATTGATGCTTCCTAGGGTTAGGATTAGAGTAAGGGTTAGGTCTAGGGAGTAATTGCGGTCGTGGGGAACTCCCCACATGGGGAACCTTGCTTATAATGTGTACAAATCTTATAATGGCACTTAATACACTATTGAAAGTGGTACGCTCATGATTTCTTGGTACCTGGTGGTTCTTGTTACTGACAGATTGGTCCTTATAAGTGAGTGATGGTTCCTATAACTGACATATTGTTCCTTAAAAGTGCATGATTGTTCCTATAACTGACAGATTGTTCCTTATAAATGACCGATGGTTCCTATAACTGACAGATTGTTCCTTATAAGTGACTTATGGTTCCTATAACTGACAAATTGTTCCTTAGAAGTGACTGATGGTTCATTTAACTGATTGTTCCTTATAAGTGACCGATGGTTCCTATAACAGACATATTGTTCCTTAAAAGTGACTGATGGATCCTAGTATAACTGACAGATTGTTCCTTATAAATGACCGATGGTTCCTTTAACTGACAGATTCTTCCTTGTAAGTGACTTATGGTTCCTATATTTTACCCCTATTTAGGGTTATTATTATTGTTTAACTAGGGTTAGGGTTAGGGTTAGGGTTAGGGTTAGGGTTAGGGTTAGGTATAAGGGGTATTTGCGGTCGTGGGGAACTCCCCACGTGGGGAACCTTGATTATAATGTGTACAAATCTTGTAATGGCCCTTAATACAATATTGAAAGTGGTACGCTCTTGATTTTTTGGTAGGCTGTTTCGATCTATGAGTTATATTAACTTGTCAAGTTTCGGTTTCTTATTTCGTTAGACTTTTACTTTAGGCGTTGGCAAAGAAATGCGTTTTGTCATTGACTTGTGTACACACAAATTATATTTCCCAATAAGTACAAAAATGTTTAACTTTCGTTGGCACCACGTTTTTTAAAGATATATTTTACCCCTATTTAGGGTTATTTTGATTGTTTAACTGTCATAGACTTTGACTCCAGGCTTTTTAACTTGTGGCTAACTTGCATTCTCGGATCAAACCGATGCATGTTATCACCAACACCTTCCCTTTCAAAGAAAATGAATAAGATTTGACCCTGGGTAATCTTTGAACATGTTTCATGTTCGCTAAGAGTTGTTTCTTTACTAATTTAGTTTAGCACACTCTTCAGCTTTAATTACTGTTATAATGAACTTACACTTAAAGGGAATGGGGAAATAATAAATTTTGCCATTATTCAAAGATGAAATTTAATGTTAGCATCTGGAGGCCTAGTTTCAGAACGAAATCGTCTTCCCCTGAAGCCAAAAATGGATAAGAATAAGTAATTGACATGTGTAGATCGAGTTCAAACAATTAAGGTTTCAAACCCCGAGCATCTAGAAGAAAACCCTGAGAAAACCCTAAACCAATATCATTGCATTATGTACTAGGAAACTTGCACTCTCGGCTGCATAGCCATGTGTGTTATCACTATTACGTTTCTCTTCATGGAAAATGAATAAGATTCGACCCTGAGTAAATTTTCCGGTGCGCCAAGAGTTATTTATTTAATACTTATTCAGTTTAGTTCAATCTTCAGCGTTAATGACTGTTTTATTACGTAATTTCGTGAGAGAGCCCGCCAGCGCGCACGTAGGTCACGTGATGTCAATTTCGTTAGCGCCATGTTTCGCGTGTAGTAGAAATTCTACACAGGTCGCAGGAAAATTGAGGAAATTCCTTGTTTTTCGTGTTTTTTGGACAACAAATTTGTGATACTTTGGATCAGTTATTCATCAAGCATCTTCTGGACAGTTATATCTAGTTTTTGTTTGACTCTTGACGGAATCTAACGCCGAAATGACGGACTCGACGAAGGCAAAGCCGACATCGAAATCTTCACGTAGCGGCTCCGCGCCCGTTGCTATTGCAAATCCTTCTCCCGCGCCGTGTGCGCAGGGCAGTAAGGATCGTACTGGTGAGACCGATAAAATCGGAGCCAGTACGGGAGTAGCCGATACTAATATGAACAACTCGAATACTTCGACAGCTGCCTCTAAAGAGGCGTCGAAATTTAACAAAAGACTTGACAAACTCGAGAGTTTAGTGGCGCAGATTGCAGAGGCAGTGGGGTCCCAAAGCAAACGGACTCATGCCGATGCTGATCACCGACAATACAATCGCTCAGGGCCTGTAGACCCTAACCCAGCGGGGGAACAAGTTGGAACGACGAGTATGATGACTGTGCATCTGGCTCTGCCTCTGTGTATGATATGGACAATTCAGAGGGACAAGAGGATACTGATACTAGCTCCATGTACGGTCTTGCACTAGGCTGCCCCGCCGGCATCCCCAGCCTGGCAGCTAAATTTGCCCCACCCAAAGATGTGGGCGATCCCATTGAAGAAAACATTGCCCAATCGACTTCATACCTAGTTGGTCACCAGTTCGAACCCAAGACTTTTGAGGAAGTGCCATCAAAGTATCCTTTGCCAGACAATTGTCCGCTCATTGACACTCCCAAAGTGAACCCACCTATTTGGGAAAATCTCCCTGTGACCACCAAGGCCAGAGATATCAAAATCCAGAGGGCCCAAAAGTCGCTGTCCAAAGGACTGAATGCTTATCTCCGGACTCTGTCATCGTCATCGATTTCGGAAACACAGCAAGATGCTCTAACCCTAGCTTCTGTGCAACGCTCAGTATGAACTGAACTGCCTCAGGAAAGATTTCATCAAACCTGACTTAAATTCCAAGTACTCTCATCTGTGCAAACCGTCAACACCGGTTTCTAGACTCCTTTTTGGAGATAACCTGAGCAAGCAAGTGAAAGAATTGAAGGACCAGCAGCTTGCCACAGCTGGAGTCACGAAAGGATCGTATGGTAAAGCCAGACCATACGCATCTCAACAGCACTACCATCCCTACAAGGGCCATGCGTCGGCACAGCAAAGACAGTACCGCGCTGCAGGATGGACCAGCTCGAATCCGTCTTACCGCCCACGCAGTGGGACGGCTGACAGGCCTTTTTTTAGGCCAGGGCCCCCAGGGACGGGGCAGATACCAAGCTCCTCACACTCAGACAAGTATGACGAAGGGCCAGCCAAATATGCAGAACCCTCAAGCCAGACAGGGCCAAAACCAGGGGCCCAGTCAGAGGAGGAAGTAATAGACCACAGGTCTACTAATCCAGAAGAGGTGAGTACCTCATAAGTAAATCAGACCCTTTGGTTGTGAAAGTCGGAGGTCGACTGAATGCTCATTATCAGGAATGGTGTGAAATTACATCAGATCCTGTGATTCTAAAGGCAGTTCGGGGTTATGAGATTGAATTTGCTACGCTCCCGGTTCAAAATGAACCAGCTATGCAATATAAATGCAAATCTGAAACGTTTAGTAGCATGAACAAGGAAGTTCAAAATCTTTTGGAGAAAAATGTAATTGAACCTAGTGTACATGAAGAAGGAGAATTCATATCAAATATTTTCTCCAGACCCAAAAAGAATGGAGGTACTAGAATTATTCTAGACCTTTCTGAATTGAATAAATGCCTAGACTACCAGCATTTCAAGATGGATAATATCCATACAGCTATCCATCTCCTAACCCCAAACTGTTATATGGCATCAGTTGACCTCCGAGATGCATATTATTCGGTGCCAGTTCACTCAAATCACAGAAAATATCTAAAATTCATGTGGAATAATCAACTGTGGCAGTTTAAAGTACTGCCTAATGGACTTAGCACGGCACCAAGGCTTTTCACAAAATTGCTGAAGCCTGTGTTTTCAGAACTGAGAAGAAAAGGACACACCGTTGTAGGATATCTGGACGATACTATTATCATAGGAGATGATGAAAAGAAAACAGAAGAAGCCATCATGGCTACAACTAGCCTTTTCTCGAAGCTAGGGTTCATAGTACACCCAGATAAATCAGTGTTGATGCCTGTAAAGGAACTGCAATTCCTCGGCTTCATCCTAGATTCAGAGAATATGATCATGAAATTGCCAGACGATAAAGTCCAAGATATCACTCGGGTGTGTGTGTGGATCTTCTCAGCAATGATAATCCCTCCATTCGGACGGTTACTATGGTAATAGGTAAACTAGTAGCTTCTCTTCCGGCTGTCCAGTACGGTCCCCTCCATTATAGGGCTTTAGAGAAGGATAAAATAAGGGCCCTTAAGTGCAATAGAGGCCATTTTGATAGAAAGATGAACCTTTCACTCGAATCAAGACTAGAAATAGAATGGTGGATCGCACATATCAAGTATATGACTGCGCCCATGGCAAGAGACAAGCCACGTGTTGAAGTAAGAACTGATGCTAGTGGAGCAGGTTGGGGGGCAACCGATCTTAGCTCATCTACAGGGGGTAGATGGAGTGCGGAAGAAGTTCTCATGGCCCAACACAGTGGGATTAATTACCTTGAAACCCTGGCAGCCGGCTTAGGACTAAAAGCATTATGTTCTAATTTGCATGACACTCACATTTTGCTTCGATTAGACAACACCACAGCTGTGGCGTATCTTAATAACATGGGAGGCATAAAATCCAATGATTGTAATCGTTTGGCACAAGAAATTTGGGATTGGTGTATCCAGCGTAATATCTGGATCACAGCCGCCCACCTACCGGGTAAACTAAACACTGAAGCAGACTTGCGCTCTAGACGCTTTAATGATAGAACGGAATGGATGCTAGACAGGAATGTATTTGATAGTGTTGTTCATAGATTTGGGCGGCCAGACATTGACATGTTTGCATCAAGGCTTAACAAACAGTTAGATAGATATGTGTCCTGGTACCCAGACCCAGATGCAGAGAATGTCGATGCCTTCACCATGGATTGGAGTAGATTCTATTTCTATGCTTTCCCTCCATTTTGTCTCATAGCAAAGTGCCTTCAAAAAATCAGGAATGATGAGGCAACAGGCATCATGGTCGTACCAAATTGGCCATCTCAGCCATGGTTCTCAGTGCTGAAGAAAATGACAGTAGGGGAAGCCATGTTTATTTCAAGATCTAGCTCACTCTTAGTACAACCAGTTACTCATGTTCCTCACCCTCTAAATCAAAGTTTGGATCTTTTATGTTGCAGATTATGTCCGACCCCCTGGAAAAATTAGGACTACACAAAAGAATTATCAGCATCATCTCTGCTTCATGGAGACCGTCAACAAGAAGACAATACGCAATTTACATCCGAAAGTGGACGGATTTCTGCTCCAGAAAGAACATAAATCATCTCCATGCCGATGTTAGCATGGTGCTGGAATTCCTAAGTGAACTTTTCTATGATCAAAACGCAGGATATAGCGTGGTGAACCAAGCACGTAGCGCGCTATCATCCTTTCTTGTACTTAGTGACAATAGGTTCGAAATTGGTAACCATCCACTTATCAGCCGATTCATGAGGGGAATTTTTCATAAAAGACCACCGCAGCCAAGATACAAAGAAGTATGGGACGCGGCCATCGTACTAAATCACCTAAGAAGGCTTTCACCAGAGACAAGATTGGACCTGAAAACACTAACTATGAAGTTATGTATGTTGATTGCGCTGTTAGCAGCACAGCGTGTACAGTCTATCCACCTCTTAAATTTGGACTACATGGTGATGAAAGAAGATGAAGTAGTCTTTATGTTTCAAGAACTACTAAAAACAATCGAGGCCAGGAAAAGCAGATTATGTTCTAAAACTGCAGGCCTATGCTCCAGACAGGAGACTGTGTATTGTGAGTTATCTGAAAAGGTACATTCTTGAAACCGACAAGATCCGTGGCGAAGAACGCGGTTTGTTTATTAGCTACCAGAAACCCCACAAGCGTGTTACAGCAGCAACTATTGCCAGATGGATAAAGCTGACTATGGCAGCAGCAGGAATTGACACGGGGGTGTACAAGGCCCATTCTACGAGGGCAGCATCTACATTAGCTGCACGTGGTGCAAACCTGCCAGTGCAGCAGATCCTGGACCAAGCAGGATGGTCAAATGAAAAGACTTTCCAAAGATACTACAGGAAGCCTACGGAGAACAGGACATCCTTTGCTTCTGCAGTCATCGGACAATCACAGTAACCATTGTCCAGGTATTTACTCTGCAGTCTTATTATATTTGTCCTTCGAGGATTGAGTTATTCAGAATAACTTATCCGCTATGTTTATTAGCAGGGTTGTGACTGCTGGGCTTCGAAATCTCTTGTTAACGTAATATCTCACGAAATTACGTAATAAATTAGAAAGATTAAACGAGAACTTACCTGTTTGAAGTTTAATCCTTATTTTATAAGGAATGAAGTGGGGATATTACGTCCCTCCTCTCCCACCCATTGGACATATTTCAAGGGTATAAAATCAACAGGGCCTTAGTTCTCGATAATCTCTCTTAGTTTCAGCAGTCACAACCCTTCTTCTGCTTCCAAGATTGACATCACGTGACCTACGTGCGCGCTGGCGGGCTCTCTCTTGTTAACGTAATATCCCCACTTCATTCCTTATAAAATAAGGATTAAACTTCAAACAGGTAAGTTCTCGTTTAATCTTTCTATTATAATTAACATAAACTTAAAGGGAATCGAGAAATATCAAATTTTGCCATTTTTCAAACATGAAATTCATAGTTAGCGTTTGAAAGCTTAGTTTCAGATCGAAATTGTCTTCCCCTGAAGCCGAAAATGGTATAGAATTAGTAATTGACATGTGTAGATTGAGTTCAATTCAACCCTGAGGAGTTATTTGACATAGGGTTAGTTCAATAAGTATTTAGTTTAGCTCAATCGTCAGCTTTAATTACAGTTATAATTAACATAAACTTAAAAGGAATCGAGAAAGTGACACATTTTGCCATTTTCCAAACATGAAATTAAATTTTAGCTCTTGTAGGCCTCATTTTAATACGAAATTGTCTTACCCTAAGTGGAAATCTAGAAGAAAACCCTGAGAAAACCCTAAATCAATGTCATTGCATTATGTACTAGGAAACTTGCACTCTCGGCTGCATAGCCATGTGTGTTATCACTATTACGTTTCCCTTCATGGAAAATGAATAAGATTCGACCCTGAGTAATTTTCCCGTGCGCCAAGAGTTACTTATTTAATACTTATTCAGTTTAGCTCAATCTTCAGCTTTAATAACAGTTATAATTAACCTAAACTCAAAGGTAATCGAGAAAATGACAAATTTTGCCATTTTCCAAACATGAAATTTAATTTTAGCGCTTGCAGGCCTCATTTTAATACGAAATTGTCTTCCCCTGAAGCAGAAAATGGTATTGGATTAGTAATTGACATGTCTAGATCGGGTTTAAACAATTAAGGTTTAAAACCCCGAGAATGTAGAAGAAAAGGGTTAGGGTTAGGGTCAGGGTCAGGGTCAGGGTTAGGGTTAGGTATAAGGGGTATTTGCGGTCGTGGGGAACTCCCCACGTGGGGAACCTTGATTATAATATGTACAAATCTTGTAATGGCCCTTAATACAATATTGAAAGTGGTACGCTCTTGATTTTCTGGTAGGCTGTTTCGATCTATGAGTTGTATTAACTTGTCAAGTTTCGGTTTCTTATTTCGTTAGACTTTTACTCCAGGCGTTGGCAAAGAAATGCGTTTTGTCATTTACTTGTGTACACACAAATTATATTTCCCAATAAGTACAAAAATGTTTAACTTTCGTTGGCACCACGTTTTTTAAAGATATATTTTACCCCTATTTAGGGTTATTTTGATTGTTTAACTGTCATAGACTTTGACTCCAGGCTTTTTAACTTGTGGCTAACTTGCATTCTCGGATCAAACCGATGCATGTTATCACCAACACCTTCCCTTTCAAAGAAAATGAATAAGATTTAACCCTGGGTAATCTTTGAACATGTTTCATGTGCGCTAAGAGTTGTTTCTTTAATAATTTAGTTTAGCACACTCTTCAGCTTTAATTACTGTTATAATGAACGTACACTTAAAGGGCATGGGGAAATAATAAATTTTGCCATTATTCAAACATGAAATTTAATGTTAGCATCTGGAGGCCTAGTTTCAGAACGAAATCCTCTTCCCCTGAAGCCGAAAATGGTATAGAAATAGTAATTGACATGTGTAGATTGAGTTCGAACAATTAAGGTTTCAAACCCCGTGCATCTAGAAGAAAACCCTGAGAAAACCCTAAATCAATGCCATTGCATTATGTACAAGGAAACTTGCACTCTTGGCTGCATAGTAATGTAACATATACTATTACCTTCCCATTCGTAGAAAATGAATACAATTCAACCCTGACGAGTTATTTGACATGTTCCCGGTGCAACAAGAGTTCTTTCTTCAATAAGTATTTAGTTTAGCTCAATCTTCAGCTTTAATTACAGTTATAATTAACATAATTTGAAGGGAATCGAGAAAGTGACACATTATGCCATTTTCCAAACATGAAATTAAATTTTAGCTCTTGTAGGCCTCATTTTAATACGAAATTGTCTTACCCTAAGTGGAAAACGACATTGGATTAGTAATTGACATGTCTAGATCGGGTAACAATTAAGGTTTCAAACCCCGAGCATCTAGAAGAAAACCCTGAGAAAACCCTAAATCAATGTCATTGCATTATGTACTAGGAAACTTGCACTCTCGGCTGCATAGCCATGTGTGTTATCACTATTACGTTTCCCTTCATGGAAAATGAATAAGATTCGACCCTGAGTAATTTTCCCGTGCGCCAAGAGTTACTTATTTAATACTTATTCAGTTTAGCTCAATCTTCAGCTTTAATAACAGTTATAATTAACCTAAACTCAAAGGTAATCGAGAAAATGACAAATTTTGCCATTTTCCAAACATGAAATTTAATTTTAGCGCTTGTAGGCCTCATTTTAATACGAAATTGTCTTCCCCTGAAGCAGAAAATGGTATTGGATTAGTAATTGACATGTCTAGATCGGGTTTAAACAATTAAGGTTTAAAACCCCGAGAATGTAGAAGAAAAGGGTTAGGGTTAGGGTCAGGCTCAGGGTTAGGGTTAGGGTTAGGTATAAGGGGTATTTGCGATCGTGGGGAACTCCCCACGTGGGGAACCTTGATTATAATTTGTACAAATCTTGTAATGGCCCTAATACAGTCTTGAAAGGGGTACGCTCATGATTTGTTGGTACCTGGTGGTTCTTGTTACTGACAGATTGGTCCTTATAAGTGACTGTGTGTTTCTATAACTGACATATTGTTCCTTAAAAGTGACTGATGGTTCCTATTACTGACATATTGTTCCTTACAAACGACCGATGGTTCCTTACAAACGACCGATTGTTCCTACGACTGACAGATTGTTCCTTAGGGTTAGGGTTAGGGTTAGGTATATGTGGTATTTGCGGTCGTGGGGAACTCCTCACGTGGGGAACCTTGATTATGTGTACAAATCTTATAATGGCCCTAATACACTATTGAAAGTGGTACGCTCACGATTTGTTGGTACCTGGTGTTCTTGTTACTGACAGATTGGTCCTTATAAGGGCATGTTGGTTCCTATAACTGACTTATTGTTCCTTAAAAGTGACTGATGGTTCCTATAACTGACAGACTGTTCCTTACAAACGACCGGTGGTTCATATAACTGACAGATTGTTCCTTAGGGCTAGGGTTAGGGTTAGGTAGTGGTATTTGCGGTCGTGGGGAACTCCACACGTGGGGAACCTTGATTATAATGTGTACAAATCTTATAATGGCCCTAATACACTATTGAAAGTGGTACGCTCATGATTTGTTGGTACCTGGTGGTTCTTGTTACTGACAGATTGGTCCTTATAAGGGCCTGTTGGTTCCTATAACTGACATATTGCTCCTTAAAAGTGACTTACGGTTCCTATAACTAGTATATTGTTCCTTACAAACGACCGATGGTTCCTATAACTGACAGATTGTTACTTAGGGTCAGAGTAAGGGTTAGGTATATGGGGAATTTGCGGTCGTGGGGAACTCCCCAAGTGGGGAACCTTGATTTTAATGTGTACAAATCTTAACATGGCCCTAATACACTATTGAAAGTGGTACGCTCATGATTTGTTGGTACCTGGTGGTTCTTGTTACTGACAGATTGGTCCTTATAAGTGACCGTTGGTTCCTATAACTGACCTATTGTTCCTCAAAAGTGACTGATGGTTCCTATAACTGACAGACTATTCCTTACAAACGACCGATGGTTCATATAGCTGACAGATTGTTCCTTAGGGTTAGTGTTAGGGTTTGGTTTAGGTATATGTGGTATTTGCAGTCGTGGGGATTTCCGCACGTGGCTAACCTTGATTATAATGTGTACAAATCTTATAATGGCCCTAAAACAGTCTTGAAAGTGGTACGCTCATAATTTGTTGGTACCTGATGGTTCTTGTTACTGACAGATTGGTCCTTATAAGTGACCGTTGGTTCCTATAACTGACTTATTGTTACTTAAAAGTGACTGATGGTTCCTATAACTGACAGACTGTTCCTTACAAACGACCGATGGTTCCTTACAAACGACCAATGGTTCCTATAACTGACAGATTGTTCCTTAGGGTTAGGGTTAGGGTTAGGGTTAGGTATATGTGGTATTTGCAGTCGTGGGGATTTCCGCACGTGGCTAACCTTGATTATAATGTGTACAAATCTTATAATGGCCCTAAAACAGTCTTGAAAGTGGTACGCTCATAATTTGTTGGTACCTGATGGTTCTTGTTACTGACAGATTGGTCCTTATAAGTGACCGTTGGTTCCTATAACTGACTTATTGTTACTTAAAAGTGACTGATGGTTCCTATAACTGACAGACTGTTCCATACAAACGACCGGTGGTTCCTATAACTGACAGATTGTTCCTTAGGGCTAGGGTTAGGGTTAGGTATATGTGGTATTTGCGGTCGTGGGGAACTCCACACGTGGGGAACCTTGATTATAATGTGTACAAATCTTATAATGGCCCTAATACACTATTGAAAGTGAAACGCTCATGATTTGTTGGTACCTGGTGGTTCTTATTACTGACAAATTGGTCCTTATAAGTGACCGTTGGTTACTATAACTGACTTATTGTTACTTAAAAGTGACTGATGGTTCCTATAACTGACAGACTGTTCCTTACAAACGACCGATGGTTCCTTACAAACGACCAATGGTTCCTATAACTGACAGATTGTTCCTTAGGGTTAGGGTTAGGGTTAGGGTTTGGGTTAGGTATATGGGGTATTTGCGGTCGTGGGGAACTCCCCACGTGGGGAACCTTGATTATAATTTGTACAAATCTTGTAATGGCCCTAATACAGTCTTGAAAGGGGTACGCTCATGATTTGTTGGTACCTGGTGGTTCTTGTTACTGACAGATTGGTCCTTATAAGTGACTGTGTGTTTCTATAACTGACATATTGTTCCTTAAAAGTGACTGATGGTTCCTATTATTACTGACATATTGTTCCTTACAAACGACCGATGGTTCCTTACAAACGACCGATTGTTCCTACGACTGACAGATTGTTCCTTAGGGTTAGGGTTAGGGTTAGGTATATGGGGAATTTGCGGTCGTGGGGAACTCCCCAAGTGGGGAACCTTGATTTTAATGTGTACAAATCTTAACATGGCCCTAATACACTATTGAAAGTGGTACGCTCATGATTTGTTGGTACCTGGTGGTTCTTGTTACTGACATATTGGTCCTTATAAGTGACCGTTGGTTCCTATAACTGACCTACTGTTCCTTAAAAGTGACTGATGGTTCCTATAACTGACAGACTATTCCTTACAAACGACCGATGGTTCCTATAGCTGACAGATTGTTCCTTAGGGTTAGTGTTAGGGTTTGGTTTAGGTATATGTGGTATTTGCAGTCGTGGGGATTTCCGCACGTGGCTAACCTTGATTATAATGTGTACAAATCTTATAATGGCCCTAAAACAGTCTTGAAAGTGGTACGCTCATAATTTGTTGGTACCTGATGGTTCTTGTTACTGACAGATTGGTCCTTATAAGTGACCGTTGGTTCCTATAACTGACTTATTGTTACTTAAAAGTGACTGATGGTTCCTATAACTGACAGACTGTTCCTTACAAACGACCGATGGTTCCTTACAAACGACCAATGGTTCCTATAACTGACAGATTGTTCCTTAGGGTTAGGGTTAGGGTTAGGGTTAGGGTTAGGTATATGTGGTATTTGCAGTCGTGGGGATTTCCGCACGTGGGTAACCTTGATTATAATGTGTACAAATCTTATAATGGCCCTAAAACAGTCTTGAAAGTGGTACGCTCATGATTTGTTGTTAACTGATGGTTCTTGTTACTCACAGATTGGTCCTTATAAGTGACCGTTGGTTCCTATAACTGACTTATTGTTACTTAAAAGTGACTGATGGTTCCTATAACTGACAGACTGTTCCATGCAAACGACCGGTGGTTCCTATAACTGACAGATTGTTCCTTAGGGCTAGGGTTAGGGTTAGGTATATTTGGTATTTGCGGTCGTGGGGAACTCCACACGTGGGGAACCTTGATTATAATGTGTACAAATCTTATAATGGCCCTAATACACTATTGAAAGTGAAACGCTCATGATTTGTTGGTACCTGGTGGTTCTTATTACTGACAGATTGGTCCTTATAAGTGACCGTTGGTTACTATAACTGACTTATTGTTACTTAGGGTCAGAGTAAGGGTTAGGTATATGGGGAATTTGCGGTCGTGGGGAACTCCCCAAGTGGGGAACCTTGATTTTAATGTGTACAAATCTTAACATGGCCCTAATACACTATTGAAAGTGGTACGCTCATGATTTGTTGGTACCTGGTGGTTCTTGTTACTGACAGATTGGCCCTTATAAGTGACCGTTGGTTCCTATAACTGACCTATTGTTCCTTAAAAGTGACTGATGGTTCCTATAACTGACAGACTATTCCTTACAAACGACCGATGGTTCCCTATAGCTGACAGATTGTTCCTTAGGGTTAGTGTAAGGGTTTGGTTTGGGTATATGTGGTATTTGCAGTCGTGGGGATTTCCGCACGTGGCTAACCTTGATTATAATGTGTACAAATCTTATAATGGCCCTAAAACAGTCTTGAAAGTGGTACGCTCATAATTTGTTGGTACCTGATGGTTCTTGTTACTGACAGATTGGTCCTTATAAGTGACCGTTGGTTCCTATAACTGACTTATTGTTACTTAAAAGTGACTGATGGTTCCTATAACTGACAGACTGTTCCTTACAAACGACCGATGGTTCCTTACAAACGACCAATGGTTCCTATAACTGACAGATTGTTCCTTAGGGTTAGGGTTAGGGTTAGGGTTTGGGTTAGGTATATGGGGTATTTGCGGTCGTGGGGAACTCCCCACGTGGGGAACCTTGATTATAATTTGTACAAATCTTGTAATGGCCCTAATACAGTCTTGAAAGGGGTACGCTCATGATTTGTTGGTACCTGGTGGTTCTTGTTACTGACAGATTGGTCCTTATAAGTGACTGTGTGTTTCTATAACTGACATATTGTTCCTTAAAAGTGACTGATGGTTCCTATTACTGACATATTGTTCCTTACAAACGACCGATGGTTCCTTACAAACGACCGATTGTTCCTACGACTGACAGATTGTTCCTTAGGGTTAGGGTTAGGGTTAGGTATATGTGGTATTTGCGGTCGTGGGGAACTCCTCACGTGGGGAACCTTGATTATGTGTACAAATCTTATAATGGCCCTAATACACTATTGAAAGTGGTACGCTCACGATTTGTTGGTACCTGGTGGTTCTTGTTACTGACAGATTGGTCCTTATAAGGGCATGTTGGTTCCTATAACTGACTTATTGTTCCTTAAAAGTGACTGATGGTTCCTATAACTGACAGACTGTTCCTTACAAACGACCGGTGGTTCATATAACTGACAGATTGTTCCTTAGGGCTAGGGTTAGGGTTAGGTAGTGGTATTTGCGGTCGTGGGGAACTCCACACGTGGGGAACCTTGATTATAATGTGTACAAATCTTATAATGGCCCTAATACACTATTGAAAGTGGTACGCTCATGATTTGTTGGTACCTGGTGGTTCTTGTTACTGACAGATTGGTCCTTATAAGGGCCTGTTGGTTCCTATTACTGACATATTGCTCCTTAAAAGTGACTTATGGTTCCTATAACTAGTATATTGTTCCTTACAAACGACCGATGGTTCCTATAACTGACAGATTGTTACTTAGGGTCAGAGTAAGGGTTAGGTATATGGGGAATTTGCGGTCGTGGGGAACTCCCCAAGTGGGGAACCTTGATTTTAATGTGTACAAATCTTAACATGGCCCTAATACACTATTGAAAGTGGTACGCTCATGATTTGTTGGTACCTGGTGGTTCTTGTTACTGACAGATTGGTCCTTATAAGTGACCGTTGGTTCCTATAACTGACCTATTGTTCCTCAAAAGTGACTGATGGTTCCTATAACTGACAGACTATTCCTTACAAACGACCGATGGTTCATATAGCAGACAGATTGTTCCTTAGGGTTAGTGTTAGGGTTTGGTTTAGGTATATGTGGTATTTGCAGTCGTGGGGATTTCCGCACGTGGCTAACCTTGATTATAATGTGTACAAATCTTATAATGGCCCTAAAACAGTCTTGAAAGTGGTACGCTCATAATTTGTTGGTACCTGATGGTTCTTGTTACTGACAGATTGGTCCTTATAAGTGACCGTTGGTTCCTATAACTGACTTATTGTTACTTAAAAGTGACTGATGGTTCCTATAACTGACAGACTGTTCCTTACAAACGACCGATGGTTCCTTACAAACGACCAATGGTTCCTATAACTGACAGATTGTTCCTTAGGGTTAGGGTTAGGGTTAGGGTTAGGTATATGTGGTATTTGCAGTCGTGGGGATTTCCGCACGTGGCTAACCTTGATTATAATGTGTACAAATCTTATAATGGCCCTAAAACAGTCTTGAAAGTGGTACGCTCATAATTTGTTGGTACCTGATGGTTCTTGTTACTGACAGATTGGTCCTTATAAGTGACCGTTGGTTCCTATAACTGACTTATTGTTACTTAAAAGTGACTGATGGTTCCTATAACTGACAGACTGTTCCATACAAACGACCGGTGGTTCCTATAACTGACAGATTGTTCCTTAGGGCTAGGGTTAGGGTTAGGTATATGTGGTATTTGCGGTCGTGGGGAACTCCACACGTGGGGAACCTTGATTATAATGTGTACAAATCTTATAATGGCCCTAATACACTATTGAAAGTGAAACGCTCATGATTTGTTGGTACCTGGTGGTTCTTATTACTGACAGATTGGTCCTTATAAGTGACCGTTGGTTACTATAACTGACTTATTGTTACTTAAAAGTGACTGATGGTTCCTATAACTGACAGACTGTTCCTTACAAACGACCGATGGTTCCTTACAAACGACCAATGGTTCCTATAACTGACAGATTGTTCCTTAGGGTTAGGGTTAGGGTTAGGGTTTGGGTTAGGTATATGGGGTATTTGCGGTCGTGGGGAACTTCCCACGTGGGGAACCTTGATTATAATTTGTACAAATCTTGTAATGGCCCTAATACAGTCTTGAAAGGGGTACGCTCATGATTTGTTGGTACCTGGTGGTTCTTGTTACTGACAGATTGGTCCTTATAAGTGACTGTGTGTTTCTATAACTGACATATTGTTCCTTAAAAGTGACTGATGGTTCCTATTACTGACATATTGTTCCTTACAAACGACCGATGGTTCCTTACAAACGACCGATTGTTCCTACGACTGACAGATTGTTCCTTAGGGTTAGGGTTAGGGTTAGGTATATGGGGAATTTGCGGTCGTGGGGAACTCCCCAAGTGGGGAACCTTGATTTTAATGTGTACAAATCTTAACATGGCCCTAATACACTATTGAAAGTGGTACGCTCATGATTTGTTGGTACCTGGTGGTTCTTGTTACTGACATATTGGTCCTTATAAGTGACCGTTGGTTCCTATAACTGACCTACTGTTCCTTAAAAGTGACTGATGGTTCCTATAACTGACAGACTATTCCTTACAAACGACCGATGGTTCCTATAGCTGACAGATTGTTCCTTAGGGTTAGTGTTAGGGTTTGGTTTAGGTATATGTGGTATTTGCAGTCGTGGGGATTTCCGCACGTGGCTAACCTTGATTATAATGTGTACAAATCTTATAATGGCCCTAAAACAGTCTTGAAAGTGATACGCTCATAATTTGTTGGTACCTGATGGTTCTTGTTACTGACAGATTGGTCCTTATAAGTGACCGTTGGTTCCTATAACTGACTTATTGTTACTTAAAAGTGACTGATGGTTCCTATAACTGACAGACTGTTCCTTACAAACGACCGATGGTTCCTTACAAACGACCAATGGTTCCTATAACTGACAGATTGTTCCTTAGGGTTAGGGTTAGGGTTAGGGTTAGGGTTAGGTATATGTGGTATTTGCAGTCGTGGGGATTTCCGCACGTGGGTAACCTTGATTATAATGTGTACAAATCTTATAATGGCCCTAAAACAGTCTTGAAAGTGGTACGCTCATGATTTGTTGTTAACTGATGGTTCTTGTTACTGACAGATTGGTCCTTATAAGTGACCGTTGGTTCCTATAACTGACTTATTGTTACTTAAAAGTGACTGATGGTTCCTATAACTGACAGACTGTTCCATACAAACGATCGGTGGTTCCTATAACTGACAGATTGTTCCTTAGGGCTAGGGTTAGGGTTAGGTATATGTGGTATTTGCGGTCGTGGGGAACCTTGATTATAATGTGTACAAATCTTATGATGGCCCTAATACACTATTGAAAGTGAAACGCTCATGATTTGTTGGTACCTGGTGGTTCTTATTACTGACAGATTGGTCCTTATAAGTGACCGTTGGTTACTATAACTGACTTATTGTTACTTAAAAGTGACTGATGGTTCCTATAACTGACAGACTGTTCCTTACAAACGACCGATGGTTCCTTACAAACGACCAATGGTTCCTATAACTGACAGATTGTTCCTTAGGGTTAGGGTTAGGGTTAGGGTTTGGGTTAGGTATATGGGGTATTTGCGGTCGTGGGGAACTCCCCACGTGGGGAACCTTGATTATAATTTGTACAAATCTTGTAATGGCCCTAATACAGTCTTGAAAGGGGTACGCTCATGATTTGTTGGTACCTGGTGGTTCTTGTTACTGACAGATTGGTCCTTATAAGTGACTGTGTGTTTCTATAACTGACATATTGTTCCTTAAAAGTGACTGATGGTTCCTATTACTGACATATTGTTCCTTACAAACGACCGATGGTTCCTTACAAACGACCGATTGTTCCTACAACTGACAGATTCTTCCTTAGGGTTAGGGTTAGGGTTAGGTATATGTGGTATTTGCGGTCGTGGGGAACTCCTCACGTGGGGAACCTTGATTATGTGTACAAATCTTATAATGGCCCTAATACACTATTGAAAGTGGTACGCTCACGATTTGTTGGTACCTGGTGGTTCTTGTTACTGACAGATTGGTCCTTATAAGGGCATGTTGGTTCCTATAACTGACTTATTGTTCCTTAAAAGTGACTGATGGTTCCTATAACTGACAGACTGTTCCTTACAAACGACCGGTGGTTCATATAACTGACAGATTGTTCCTTAGGGCTAGGGTTAGGGTTAGGTAGTGGTATTTGCGGTCGTGGGGAACTCCACACGTGGGGAACCTTGATTATAATGTGTACAAATCTTATAATGGCCCTAATACACTATTGAAAGTGGTACGCTCATGATTTGTTGGTACCTGGGGGTTCTTGTTACTGACAGATTGGTCCTTATAAGGGCCTGTTGGTTCCTATAACTGACATATTGCTCCTTAAAAGTGACTTATGGTTCCTATAACTAGTATATTGTTCCTTACAAACGACCGATGGTTCCTATAACTGACAGATTGTTACTTAGGGTCAGAGTAAGGGTTAGGTATATGGGGAATTTGCGGTCGTGGGGAACTCCCCAAGTGGGGAACCTTGATTTTAATGTGTACACATCTTAACATGGCCCTAATACACTATTGAAAGTGGTACGCTCATGATTTGTTGGTACCTGGTGGTTCTTGTTACTGACAGATTGGTCCTTATAAGTGACCGTTGGTTCCTATAACTGACCTATTGTTCCTTAAAAGTGACTGATGGTTCCTATAACTGACAGACTATTCCTTACAAACGACCGATGGTTCCTATATAGCTGACAGATTGTTCCTTAGGGTTAGTGTTAGGGTTTGGTTTAGGTATATGTGGTATTTGCAGTCGTGGGGATTTCCGCACGTGGCTAACCTTGATTATAATGTGTACAAATCTTATAATGGCCCTAAAACAGTCTTGAAAGTGGTACGCTCATAATTTGTTGGTACCTGATGGTTAGGGTTAGGGTTAGGGGTTAGGGGTTAGGGGTTAGGGGTTAGGGTTAGGGTTAGGGTTAGGGTTAGGGTTAGGGTTAGGGTTAGGGTTAGGGTTAGGGTTAGGGTTAGGGTTAGGTATATGGGGAATTTGCGGTCGTGGGGAACTCCCCAAGTGGGGAACCTTGATTTTAATGTGTACAAATCTTAACATGGCCCTAATACACTATTGAAAGTGGTACGCTCATGATTTGTTGGTACCTGGTGGTTCTTGTTACTGACATATTGGTCCTTATAAGTGACCGTTGGTTCCTATAACTGACCTACTGTTCCTTAAAAGTGACTGATGGTTCCTATAACTGACAGACTATTCCTTACAAACGACCGATGGTTCCTATAGCTGACAGATTGTTCCTTAGGGTTAGTGTTAGGGTTTGGTTTAGGTATATGTGGTATTTGCAGTCGTGGGGATTTCCGCACGTGGCTAACCTTGATTATAATGTGTACAAATCTTATAATGGCCCTAAAACAGTCTTGAAAGTGGTACGCTCATAATTTGTTGGTACCTGATGGTTCTTGTTACTGACAGATTGGTCCTTATAAGTGACCGTTGGTTCCTATAACTGACTTATTGTTACTTAAAAGTGACTGATGGTTCCTATAACTGACAGACTGTTCCTTACAAACGACCGATGGTTCCTTACAAACGACCAATGGTTCCTATAACTGACAGATTGTTCCTTAGGGTTAGGGTTAGGGTTAGGGTTAGGGTTAGGTATATGTGGTATTTGCAGTCGTGGGGATTTCCGCACGTGGGTAACCTTGATTATAATGTGTACAAATCTTATAATGGCCCTAAAACAGTCTTGAAAGTGGTACGCTCATGATTTGTTGTTAACTGATGGTTCTTGTTACTCACAGATTGGTCCTTATAAGTGACCGTTGGTTCCTATAACTGACTTATTGTTACTTAAAAGTGACTGATGGTTCCTATAACTGACAGACTGTTCCATACAAACGACCGGTGGTTCCTATAACTGACAGATTGTTCCTTAGGGCTAGGGTTAGGGTTAGGTATATTTGGTATTTGCGGTCGTGGGGAACTCCACACGTGGGGAACCTTGATTATAATGTGTACAAATCTTATAATGGCCCTAATACACTATTGAAAGTGAAACGCTCATGATTTGTTGGTACCTGGTGGTTCTTATTACTGACAGATTGGTCCTTATAAGTGACCGTTGGTTACTATAACTGACTTATTGTTACTTAGGGTCAGAGTAAGGGTTAGGTATATGGGGAATTTGCGGTCGTGGGGAACTCCCCAAGTGGGGAACCTTGATTTTAATGTGTACAAATCTTAACATGGCCCTAATACACTATTGAAAGTGGTACGCTCATGATTTGTTGGTACCTGGTGGTTCTTGTTACTGACAGATTGGTCCTTATAAGTGACCGTTGGTTCCTATAACTGACCTATTGTTCCTTAAAAGTGACTGATGGTTCCTATAACTGACAGACTATTCCTTACAAACGACCGATGGTTCCTATATAGCTGACAGATTGTTCCTTAGGGTTAGTGTTAGGGTTTGGTTTAGGTATATGTGGTATTTGCAGTCGTGGGGATTTCCGCACGTGGCTAACCTTGATTATAATGTGTACAAATCTTATAATGGCCCTAAAACAGTCTTGAAAGTGGTACGCTCATAATTTGTTGGTACCTGATGGTTAGGGTTAGGGTTAGGGGTTAGGGGTTAGGGGTTAGGGGTTAGGGTTAGGGTTAGGGTTAGGGTTAGGGTTAGGGTTAGGGTTAGGGTTAGGGTTAGGGTTAGGGTTAGGGTTAGGGTTAGGTATATGGGGAATTTGCGGTCGTGGGGAACTCCCCAAGTGGGGAACCTTGATTTTAATGTGTACAAATCTTAACATGGCCCTAATACACTATTGAAAGTGGTACGCTCATGATTTGTTGGTACCTGGTGGTTCTTGTTACTGACATATTGGTCCTTATAAGTGACCGTTGGTTCCTATAACTGACCTACTGTTCCTTAAAAGTGACTGATGGTTCCTATAACTGACAGACTATTCCTTACAAACGACCGATGGTTCCTATAGCTGACAGATTGTTCCTTAGGGTTAGTGTTAGGGTTTGGTTTAGGTATATGTGGTATTTGCAGTCGTGGGGATTTCCGCACGTGGCTAACCTTGATTATAATGTGTACAAATCTTATAATGGCCCTAAAACAGTCTTGAAAGTGGTACGCTCATAATTTGTTGGTACCTGATGGTTCTTGTTACTGACAGATTGGTCCTTATAAGTGACCGTTGGTTCCTATAACTGACTTATTGTTACTTAAAAGTGACTGATGGTTCCTATAACTGACAGACTGTTCCTTACAAACGACCGATGGTTCCTTACAAACGACCAATGGTTCCTATAACTGACAGATTGTTCCTTAGGGTTAGGGTTAGGGTTAGGGTTAGGGTTAGGTATATGTGGTATTTGCAGTCGTGGGGATTTCCGCACGTGGGTAACCTTGATTATAATGTGTACAAATCTTATAATGGCCCTAAAACAGTCTTGAAAGTGGTACGCTCATGATTTGTTGTTAACTGATGGTTCTTGTTACTCACAGATTGGTCCTTATAAGTGACCGTTGGTTCCTATAACTGACTTATTGTTACTTAAAAGTGACTGATGGTTCTATAACTGACAGACTGTTCCATACAAACGACCGGTGGTTCCTATAACTGACAGATTGTTCCTTAGGGCTAGGGTTAGGGTTAGGTATATTTGGTATTTGCGGTCGTGGGGAACTCCACACGTGGGGAACCTTGATTATAATGTGTACAAATCTTATAATGGCCCTAATACACTATTGAAAGTGAAACGCTCATGATTTGTTGGTACCTGGTGGTTCTTATTACTGACAGATTGGTCCTTATAAGTGACCGTTGGTTACTATAACTGACTTATTGTTACTTAGGGTCAGAGTAAGGGTTAGGTATATGGGGAATTTGCGTCGTGGGAACTCCCCAAGTGGGGAACCTTGATTTTAATGTGTACAAATCTTAACATGGCCCTAATACACTATTGAAAGTGTACGCTCATGATTTGTTGGTACCTGGTGGTTCTTGTTACTGACAGATTGGCCCTTATAAGTGACCGTTGGTTCCTATAACTGACCTATTGTTCCTTAAAAGTGACTGATGGTTCCTATAACTGACAGACTATTCCTTACAAACGACCGATGGTTCCCTATAGCTGACAGATTGTTCCTTAGGGTTAGTGTAAGGGTTTGGTTTGGGGTATATGTGGTATTTGCAGTCGTGGGGATTCCGCACGTGGCTAACCTTGATTATAATGTGTACAAATCTTATAATGCCCTAAAACAGTCTTGAAAGTGGTACGCTCATAATTTGTTGGTACCTGATGGTTCTTGTTACTGACAGATTGGTCCTTATAAGTGACCGTTGGTTCCTATAACTGACTTATTGTTACTTAAAAGTGACTGATGGTTCCTATAACTGACAGACTGTTCCTTACAAACGACCGATGGTTCCTTACAAACGACCAATGGTTCCTATAACTGACAGATTGTTCCTTAGGGTTAGGGTTAGGGTTAGGGTTTGGGTTAGGTATATGGGGTATTTGCGGTCGTGGGGAACTCCCACGTGGGGAACCTTGATTATAATTTGTACAAATCTTGTAATGGCCCTAATACAGTCTTGAAAGGGGTACGCTCATGATTTGTTGGTACCTGGTGGTTCTTGTTACTGACAGATTGGTCCTTATAAGTGACTGTGTGTTTCTATAACTGACATATTGTTCCTTAAAAGTGACTGATGGTTCCTATTACTGACATATTGTTCCTTACAAACGACCGATGGTTCCTTACAAACGACCGATTGTTCCTACGACTGACAGATTGTTCCTTAGGGTTAGGTTAGGGTTAGGTATATGTGGTATTTGCGGTCGTGGGGAACTCCTCACGTGGGGAACCTTGATTATGTGTACAAATCTTATAATGCCCTAATACACTATTGAAAGTGGTACGCTCACGATTTGTTGGTACCTGGTGGTTCTTGTTACTGACAGATTGGTCCTTATAAGGGCATGTTGGTTCCTATAACTGACTTATTGTTCCTTAAAAGTGACTGATGGTTCCTATAACTGACAGACTGTTCCTTACAACGACCGGTGGTTCATATAACTGACAGATTGTTCCTTAGGCTAGGGTTAGGGTTAGGTAGTGGTATTTGCGGTCGTGGGGAACTCCACACGTGGGGAACCTTGATTATAATGTGTACAAATCTTATAATGGCCCTAATACACTATTGAAAGTGGTACGCTCATGATTTGTTGGTACCTGGTGGTTCTTGTTACTGACAGATGGTCCTTATAAGGCCTGTTGGTTCCTATTACTGACATATTGCTCCTTAAAGTGACTTATGGTCCTATAACTAGTATATTGTTCCTTACAAACGACCGATGGTTCCTATAACTGACAGATTGTTACTTAGGGTCAGAGTAGGTTAGGTATATGGGGAATTTGCGGTCGTGGGGAACTCCCCAAGTGGGGAACCTTGATTTTAATGTGTACAAATCTTAACATGGCCCTAATACACTATTGAAAGTGGTACGCTCATGATTTGTTGGTACCTGGTGGTTCTTGTTACTGACAGATTGGTCCTTATAAGTGACCGTTGGTTCCTATAACTGACCTATTGTTCCTCAAAAGTGACTGATGGTTCCTATAACTGACAGACTATTCCTTACAAACGACCGATGGTTTCATATAGCAGACAGATTGTTCCTTAGGGTTAGTGTTAGGGTTTGGTTTAGGTATATGTGGTATTTGCAGTCGTGGGGATTTCCGCACGTGGCTAACCTTGATTATAATGTGTACAAATCTTATAATGGCCCTAAAACAGTCTTGAAAGTGGTACGCTCATAATTTGTTGGTACCTGATGGTTCTTGTTACTGACAGATTGGTCCTTATAAGTGACCGTTGGTTCCTATAACTGACTTATTGTTACTTAAAAGTGACTGATGGTTCCTATAACTGACAGACTGTTCCTTACAAACGACCGATGGTTCCTTACAAACGACCAATGGTTCCTATAACTGACAGATTGTTCCTTAGGGTTAGGGTTAGGGTTAGGGTTAGGTATATGTGGTATTTGCAGTCGTGGGGATTTCCGCACGTGGCTAACCTTGATTATAATGTGTACAAGTCTTATAAT